>JAPYZC010005861.1:0-19711 GCA_030522665.1 Ichneumoninae sp. A BG-2022a | reverse complement strand
CTGAGAAGATTAATTTTGCATAATAATAATTGCAAAATGTTATTAACAAATTCATCAAAAAATTTATTGGTTAACAAATTACTCGGCAACAAAACTTTTCTTTTATGAAAATGATTCGTTTATTTTTCTGAATACGTATGAATATTTTCAGATTTTTAAGTAATCGTTGATTTTTGTTCTATAAAAAAAAAGAAAAAATCAACGATTACGGGATTAGCAACGAGCTGTTGCTAACCCCGACTGTACTTTTTTTAAATGAAAATGATCCCTTTATTTTTCTGAATACGTATGCATTTTTTCAGATTTTTAAGTAATCGTTGATTATTGTTCTATAAAAAAAAAGAAAAAAACAACGATTACTTTAAAATCTGAAAAAATTCATACGTATTCACAAAAATAAACGAATAATTTTCATTAAAAAAAAAGTTTTCTTGCCGGGTAATTTGTTAACCAATTAACTTTTTGATTCATTTGTTAACAACATTTTGCAATGATTATTATGCAAAATGAATCTTCTCAGTACCTTCAGTATACATGATTTTTTCCGATTTTTAAACCATCAAGAAGTACCTGCAATTTTCTCTTATTGTTGTCGAACTTATGCGAAGTCAGCGCGCAGCGAGACTCCCTCCTTAACTCCTCGGGAGACACACGCGGAATCTTTCACATCCGGATACGTCCGAAGACGCGCGTGTCTTATCTTTATACAAATCCACTCTTCCTCGAGCTGTGGCATCGAAGACTTTTTTTGTTTAATTTTATTTGTCTCTTGCATTGTCGCAAGACATTAAAGTACATTGGAGGCTAGGCAGAATTTTCGCCACGCCAGGCTCTGCCCGGGGCGTTCGCGGCGAGTCTCTTTCTCTCCGTTCCTCCGTCGAGCTGTTGCTAATCCCGACTGTACGTTCCGGCCGCCGATGCGGTGAACGGGAACGCCTCGGCGCTGTTACACACGCGGATTGTGCTCGGTGGTGGTAAATGAGCGGGCTCCCCCGTCTCACGTAACTTCTCATATTCGATTTTGTAACTATGCTATAACGCGAGCGGTGCGCCTGCCCCGAGTGCGTAAGGTGACCGTGAAACTCCGTCTCTACTGTGCGCTCGGCTCTTTGGCTCCGCCACTCCATACTCGAACCACACCTGCACAACCTCCGCGGCGACACAACATCGACCCGACTCTACGAGTTTCAACCGTGCCGGTACGGGAATGTTACTTTCGGCCTCGTTCAAATCAATTTTCCTAGGCGACTTCTTTTTTTTTTTAGCAATAATTCTCGACTCTTTTATGAATGCGAGCCAGCGACTGCATATGTTGTATTCTCTCCTTTGCCCCCCCCCTCCCCCCCCCATACGCCTCTCGTTATTTCGAACGCTTTTATTGAGATTTGGATTTATTTTACATAAATTATGTGGACCTCGATAGAGCGCTTGGGTATTAAATCCCACGTGCATGAGGTGAAGGGTCCAATTATTTACCGAGGCTCAGTTATTGTTCATTAATCATACTGTCTATGATAGAAAATTCTATTTATGTCCGGCATACTCACATTTTTTTTGTACATCCTTTATATTGTGCATCATGTGATTGAATAACTGTCGGGAGAAAATGTTATAAAATCATCGGCTTTCAGAGTTTTATTATCTGATATGTTATATCAGAGCCATTGTCTTGTCAGTTTCGTTAAGTCGTTATCTTTTGAAAATCGGTCCGTTTACTTTATCTGAAGCGAATAAAAAGACGTATCCAAGTCGTACTGTGTGATTAAGGGTCAATTAAAACAGTACTTCGCGAGAAAAGAATGAGTAATAACAATTTCGCTGAAAAATAAGTGGGTCGAAGTTAAGTCTATTAAGACACTGTTCAGCAATCGCGATGAGCACGCTGAGGAATTATGTTTGGTCACTAATCGGACACACATGCAAGACGGCGTAGGTCAATGATTAGGCCTTAGATAGATCACTATCTGTCTATATCACGGATTATATCTACATGTGTATATCTATATCTATACACTATCTATCTATATGGGCTACATGACAAGATTGTAGGACATAAATCGGGTCATTTACGGCAGTGCGTATATTTCGAGTTTATGATTTTTTTAAATGGTCAAAAATAATAAAATAATACTCGTTTTAGTTAATTAAGACTATATTTTTTCTGTAATATCAGTTATTTCAATACCTCCACTATTTTTAACAATCTTTTTTCGTTTTCAATACCATGCGAAGTTTAGCTGGTTACACAGAGAAAAAAGAACAATTGAGTCGACAAAATGTGCGCTTACGGGTGGCGAAACAAATGTTTGGTTGAGCGATAAAAATAATACCTCGTTGATTAAACTAACAGGCCGTTGAATCGAATGTTTCTTTACTTACGACAATTGTTTCGTTCGATCAAACAGAAATTTGTTTCGCTACCCGTAAGCGCTCATTTTGTTGCCACCATCGATTTTTTTTTTCAGTGCAATAATTGGGCCGTTCACTTTATTGCGGAGGGAAAAAAAAATGTTTTCAAAATGTATTAAATCCGGCGTTTAGTGATCATAAATTGCTATATATTTGAACACATTTTTCGCAGTAAACTATTACAAAATATATCTCAATCCGCCGAAAGTTCATTAACATAATCATAGATATATTTTTCGATATGTGCCACGTAATACTTTTTCCCTATGTGACTAACACTAATGTGTCTCCATCGTTCTGTTTGACCTCTTGGCCCGAGTAAATAGAGAAAGAGAAAAAAACCTTCACTACCGGCAATTATATTCAATTACTGACAAACAAATTTCCCAGAAGGCTCAAAACCATCCGTCGGCACAGATGACGAGAGGGGGGGGGGGCGTGCTTGACTCATCGGTATTTTCTTTGTCCCGAAACATACTTAGCCGAGAAAAAAAAGATGCTGTTTTACTCAGCGCCTGCGTGCGCGGGTCTTTGTTTCGCGACCACCGCAAAATTCTCGCAACCATTTAAGCGCGGTAAATATGAATACATCAAATAAATTATTATGTGCGCGACCGTGTACCCGACCGGTCGCCCTGATGTCTTTGTCAACCGGCCTCGGGTCAGAAATAAATCGGAAAAACACGAGAAAAAGGAGACACCGAAAAAGGTGTTATAATTTGTAAATAAAAAGAAGTGTGAAGAAGCACTTAAATCCCGCTTCGAGAGTGCACTGTAAAAAATGTCTGCATCGAAATTAATGTACTTGTATTGGAAGCTTTTATGCATAACCTAGTATATGAAATTTAATATACAAATGTTGTGTAAAATGAATGTACGATAAATAAAAAATAATAAAAAACGTGGTATTTTTAATAAAAGTACTTTAATAGTACTAAATGTATTTAAAAATTACTTTAAAACTGCTGTAATTTTACATAATATTTGTGCGTTAAATTTAATATACTGGTTTATGCATAAAAGTTTCCAACATCGGTACATTAAATTTACAATTTTTTTAAACAGTGTGATTCACGCTCGGGTTTCGACCTTCGAGCGTCCCCTCGAAGGTCCTCGCAGAGCAAACAATGGACTTCGAAAATGTTTGCCCTAAACGGTATTGTCTCAGGTTTCCTCTTTTATATTCGACTCGCAGTCGTAAACACTGCCGGTAGAAGTGAGAGTGTTGATATAATTTACGTACCTAATTACGCGTAATTATATACTGAAAAAAACAAATTCGCTTGCAGGCTGCCGAAGAAAAAAATGCTTGTTTCAATTCTACTTTCAATCCTTACAATTCCACATGATATTGAAACAACAACAGCAAGCCTGTCAAGGTGACATGTTATCGTTTCAATCCGCCATGAAATTGTATGGATTCAGAGTAGATTTGAAACAACGTTTTTGCTTCTTTGGCAGCCCGCAAGCAAATTTTACTTGACTCAATGATATTTTTTTTCTGTGTACGAGCAAACTTGCGCGGAGGTCGAACTCATTCATGAATTATCTGATATAGTTCTATTCGTTGGTGCAGGAACATGATGGTACTGCGAGTTCACGGGGACGATCTCATGTTCGGCGGCAGCAGCGGCGTCATGTCCCACTCACCGAGGATACCGCAAATGAAGATGATGAAGGTCCACATACCGTTCACCTTCAAGCTGCACGAGAGCTCCAGGAGCACCTACGCCGGTGAGTCGATCGCTGTTATCCTTCTCGCAATCAAGGATGTTTGGGCCAAAATCGCCGGGGAGGGGGGGGGGAGGGGGAAGAGGGCTCAGCTGACTGCGCTGGTCAGTGCGCGAGTGAGAAACGCAGGCAAAGCAAGCGGTTGGATAGATATAGAGTCTTTTATTTATTTAGTTTATCTCAGAAACGAAACCGTGAATCTTTTTGAAATTTAGACACAATCGGCCTGATCTGATCTTTGCTGTGGTAGGTTTTTTTATTTGACTTTAACAAAAATTGTTGGAACAGTTTCTGTCGCTATACTGACTAATTTACGAAACGTTTACACGGTTCACGCATCCCCTCTTAACTCCTTCACTGTCGGACAAACGTATTTCTCTGTACGTTTTGGCCCTTACAGGAGCTTCTGACACTGAAGGGGTTAAAAAATGCATGACACTCGAATGATCGATATAGATATATCCAAATAAGCGAAGTCGTGTTTATTTATTTTATTTAAATACATATTTATTTAAACCAAATAAATATTTATGTGCGGGGCGCCCGTCAAATAAATTATTTTTCTGATTTTTATTTATAGTTGCTAAAAACTGCATGGTCAAAAAATCTTAAAATATTCGATTCAGTGTGTCTTTGCCTGCAATGTAGCAAAGGTTTGTAGCGTTCGTACAGAAACGCGTTTTGGCACAAACATCCTCAAGGTGATGTGGTGTAACCCTCCACTTGCCCCGCGCCTCGTTGGTAACAAAAACTGTACTGAGTGCCGTTTTGTGACCGCAAACCGCCGAGAAAAGATAAAACTGTCTTTCCCCGGGGCATCGGCAGACGCATGGACAGACAATTGTCTTTTTCCTCGCCGGACTGCGGTCTCAAAACGGCATTCTATACATCACCAAAATCCGTAATGAATACGATTCAGAAACCGTAGACTTTTCTGGAAAAAACAAAGCATTAGCGGATGTAGGGTAGAGCGGGGCAAAATGGGACAGTGGGGCAAAACGGGACAGTGAGGGCAAAACTCAATGTTCCGATAATTTTTGGATGCCCTATTTTGTCCCAACGATACATCTGGTTTTTCAACCCCGTTTTGCCCCACGGGCCACCATCGCCACTATCCAAAAGTTATTGGAAAATTGCGTTTTGCCTAATTATCCCGTTTTGCCCCGCGATGCCATTTTGCCCCACTCTCCCCTAAACTAATACCACGTCCGATGATGCTTCCGTTTTGTCCGAAACGTCAACCGGTTTTAAGTGGCATTGGTTCGAAAAATGCATTTATCTATCTCGCACTCATATGTCACGTGGTACATGTTTCACATGGCCTTAAGGGGATGTGAAATCCTTTCAGTCCACCGGATCAGACTCGGTCGGTAACAAAAACTGTAATCCATTTTTTTTTGAAGGTGCTAAACTTTTGCCGTGTCTTATAAATTATTACCTAAACTTTTATGATAAAGGATGGATTACATTTTTGTAGCCGGCTGAGTACTTTTTAAATCGCCGCAACCGTAGCGCGTCACGCCGTGGTCCGCTGGACCGAATTGCGTTTTAACTGCGTTTACATACATGTTTTTGTTACATCGACTGTTGAGAAACAAAATGACGTATCCTACCTGTTGAAGCACACGAGTTACGCCCTTCTGTGTCTTAAAATTTGAACACATAGTTCTTTCGCATTGGACTCTAGGATTATTTTCTTGGCGTTTCGGTGTCATTGAGATTGAACCTTGAAACAAGCGTTCGTGAAAAAGTTACGCAGCAATTGACATTGCGCGATGAGAGGTCATTTTTTTTCGACGAACCGGAAGCATTTCAAAAATGCGTGCTCCGTAGATTCTTATCGTTTATATGTGTACTGTTTTGTGGTTTTATGGATCTTCGATAAGAATCGGAATACACGAAATTTTATAGTTGCCCATTGGGTCGTCTATCGTACTTATTTATTTAATTATTACTTTACTGTATTTATTAATTTTCTGCGATAAACAAATTTAACAATTTGCCGGAGCGAAGCTCGCTGTTGAGCCGCGCACTAATGCTCGTCGGAAGCTCCGCACAACGACGTGGCTCATTTTTTGGCAACACCAGCAGTCAGCTGTATGCTCAGCTTGTGTTGGCACAAACAAGGCTTTTTTCGTACGTGAAATTCCTCACGGCCCGACGAAACTGCACGTGCTCACCTTGTGACCGGTCTCGGGCGAACGAGACTATTTGTCGGCACGAATCGCAATAGTTTCCCCGATACGTGCTTCCATACAGTAAAACCCCGATTAACCGCGGTCAGATTAACCGTGCGTCTTCCGAGGTTTTTTTTTATTTTTTTTATTTTTTTTATTGACAGTATCCAAGACAGTGCCTACCCGAAAGGTCATCCATTCGGATGCTAGCGACACGATTGATGTTGTCCTTGACTATTTTGAACAGCTGCAAGGCAGCGATTCTATCGAACTTGCATCTCCGAAAAGTGAAACAGGTGGTGGACGAAAATCGAAGGAAGCGCAAGAAGGAAACCAAAGTCACTGCACTGAGAAAAATAATTGGTAGAATTAAGCAAATGCGTTTAACAAAACAATGCTTTATTTGTACTAAACGAATAACAGCTTTGAACGTATGTCACCGCAACTTTTGGTTAATCCAACCAATTTTTTTTCTCTGTGTGAGTACTGAAAAAAAAGATTGGCTTACGTACTGTCAATGAAAAAAAAATCCGAAGCTTGAGATTCTAGTTCACACTATTTAACAATTAAGTTCACGTTGTACCAAATGTCATTGTAAGTAGGGTAAAAATGGGGAATATGGCCCAGTCCATATATCATTGATTTACGTGTTAATCGAGGTGGGCCATATTCATCACTTTTACCCTAGTCAAAATAAAGTTGTATCATTAAAGATTATTAACTTATCTACTTTTTTAAAAATATTATTTATATTTTTATATATTTTAAATATTATTTATATTTTTATATATTTTAAATATTATTAACTTATATCGTTCGTTAATCCGAACTGTCTAGTTCGGTTTAACCGGGATTATTCGGGGACGCTTCGGTCCCGAGCATCCCGGTTAATCGGGGTTCTACTGTACATGGATACATTTAGAGTTATATTTTTAACGTGAAACGAATGAAGTTAAGAAAAAAAAACAAAAAAAACTGAGCTTCAATCATCCAGTCGAGCCAAATGAAATAAGTTTGACCTGGGCCAAATGGTCAAGGTGCTGTTGCGTAACTATTAGCCTGCCAGCTCGCTCACCTGCATACAGATTAATTTCGCTGCGGTGTAGCTCCCGTATACTCCGACTCGAGGAGTTACGGTCGATACCAGTGGATACACAGGTAGAAGGCTCTTCTCGTAGTCATTTTCGTTTCCATTGCCGTCGAGTCGATAACCCACTTCGAGGGCCTCCCACAGCGAGTCGAGCCTCAACCTCGAGAAGCGTGCGTTGCTACTGTCTTGAACCCGAGAATTTAAGGAGATACACACTCGTGTTTCGTGAACAAACCGACGGAAAGCTATTTGGGAAAATGTGTTTTTGTGCGAGATTCAAGATAATTGTCATGCAGTCTCCTGGATTATTATTATTATTATTATTGTCATTATTATTATTATTATTATTATTATTATTATTATTATTATTATTATTATTATTATTATTATTATTATTGGTTTACAGAGAGTAAGTTCCAAACTTATAGTATCTGCATTGAAGACAGACTTCAATTTTCATAGTCCACTTTTTTTAAACAAAGCTACAGATTAAAACGAAATACGTTTTGTTTTTTGTATTAAAAAATCCCGATAGTCATTTTCAATGTTGAAGAAGTACCTTCTAAATATTTCGTTCGTTTTCAAGATATATGGCATGAAACGTATGAACGTTTCGGTACGGTTTCGGGCGGTTTGACTTATAAAGGCTCAAGGCTTGGTAAGGCTGATCAAAGGAACTCATTGCTAGAACTCACTGTTTCTACTGGTTTCACGGCTTCATCCGAGAAATCCACGAAACCCTCGTCAACGGCTTGCGAACGGTGGATGAAGTGAGACAAAAATCCTGCCTCCAGTTTCTTCACCGACAGTGATGGTGAAGGACGGCTACATAGGCTAGCTGGGGTAGTACGCAATTATGCAATTAAGATGCCACTCATACTCACCACCCTCGCAATCTCGTATGGCTGCCGTGTGTATTTTATTGCCTGTATATCTTCTCCTCTGCGTTCGTTTCCCACAACACCCCAGCTCGCGACGTTCGAGTGACGCCTCGAGTCTGCCAACGCGCAGGAAAGAGTTGTGCGTTACTATCGTTCGATCGATGTATCGCCTTGTCAGGTTATTTTTAGCTTGAAAGGAATAACATAAATTTTTTTTTTACTTAAAAAAAAGCTTTAATAGGGTGGTCCTTAAATTTATTTTTTTTATTTTTCTGCGAACCACTCCGTATTAACGTGAGGTATACAATAAAAATGCGATCTCGAAGGCTCCTCGTAATGAATGCATTTTTAGAGGTTATCGGCTATTTAAAAAATTAAAAACTTCGGAACATCTATATTTAAAGTAAAAATGAAAAATTCGAGGTTTCCTTGGGCTTCGATTTCATAGGAATTTTGCAGTTTTTTCTTATACGTTGTACTTTGGAAATGCTGGCTCCAAGGGAATCTCGAATCTTTAATTTTTACTTCAAATTCGGATAATCCGAAGTTTTTAATTTTTTAAACAGCTGGTAGCGATATCTAAAAATGCATTGATTTCATAGCACATTGTAGTAGGGAACTAGGGCACCACCTGGGGCAGGAATTCTGCGATTTTCCAAAAAATGTTACCATAATATCTGACAAAAATTCTTATAAATTCGGCACTTCCTAATTCTTACGTGCTATGCTAATATTTCTCAAGCGATATAGTAATTTTCACTAGATTCTTCTTTCAGTGTTGGCACATCGCGTTTTTATTTAATACCTCACGATAATACGGGGTGGCGATAGAAAAATAAAAAATGTTCTATGTAAGGTCCACCCTAATCTTCGATCATCCAGTCGAGCCAAATGAAATAAGATTGACCTGGGCCAAGTGGTCAAGGTGCTGCCGTTTCGTAACTATTAGCCTGCCAGCTCGCTCACCCGCATACAGATTAATTTCGCTGCGGCGTAGCTCCGTGTACTCCGACTCGAGGAATGACGGTCGATATGAGTGGGTATACAGGTGGAAGGGTCGTCTCGGAGTCATTTTCGTTTCCATTGTCGTCGAGTCGATAACCCACTTCGAGTGCGTCCCGCAGCGCGTCGAGCCTCAACCTCGAGGAGCGTGCGTCGTTACTGTCTTCAGCCCGAGAATTTAAGGAGATGTGCAGACGTGTTTCGTTTCGTAAACAAACCGACATAAAGTTATCTGGGCATTTTTTTTTCTTTTTTTTTTTTTGCAATGCGCAAGATAATTATCATTCAGTCCCCTGAAAGATTGAAAACTTAATGTTACATTTTTCATAGTCCATCATTTTCAAGAAACAATACAAACATCGAAAAAATGTAATACATTTTTTTTGTATTAAAAAAATCACGATCGTCATTTTCCATGACGAATATGTGTCTCCTAAATATTCCGTTCTCTTTGAGCGCCTAGAAATGAAGCTATATGGCATCAGAATTACGTGTAGGTATATCTATACACCCACAAAAAATTTGGTTCAAGTAAATAGTTACCTAAATGAAATAAATATTTATTTAAATCAAATAAATATTTTACTTAATCTTAATAAACGGTGACCGTCAGATAAATTTTTTTTTTCTGGGTGCGATTGCGAATCTGTATTATGCATTATGAATTTAGATCTCTGAAATCGTCGAACGCGATGCAAGAATAAATGCAGGTGATTGCTGGATATGTTTTTTTACGGCTGCAGTCACAATAATGAACGGTAATTCGTTCATTCGGTAAAGCCTCGTGCGTCGAAGGAAAACTTTCTCCGGTGCGAGGTTCCACTACGGAAATTTTTTACCCGCGATGAAATGAAAACATGCAATGAGATATTTTTATATAAATCGTTGCGACAAATCATGCCGGTAAATCACTTGCGTTTCTCGACGAATGTTTGTCGCCCCGTAACGCAAAAAAAAACTTTGACGAAAAACTAACTTTTTTTTAACCAACTGACTTGAGCTGCGCAAACGAATGCGCGAGTTACAGCGATGCAAATTGAACCCGAGGTGAGCCGAGCGGAGTTAATGGTGTTCACGTCAGCGGTCGATTGATCATATCATCCGACGAATATTTCCGTCTCGCGAGATTGAATCGTTTACTCGGTGATCCGTTGATTGGATGTTAACGACGAGGATCAAACGAGCTTGTGCAGAACGAACGAGGAATAACAATCTTTTTTACGTCTTCGTTTTTTAGGTCGTATGTAGCCGATACTTAAAGAGGCACGCCCGCAAGGTAATTCAACTTCCGGGTACGATATTTTTGTGCTATCTCGAGATGTGTAGAAACTCGGTAGAGTAAAATTTACTCCAGGAAAAAAAATTTATTTGACGGCCACCGTTTATTAACATTAAGTAAAATATTTATTTGATTTAAATAAATATTTATTTCTTTTAAGTAACTATCTACTTAATTTAAATAAATATTTATTTAAATCAAATAAATATTTACTTAATTTAAATAAATATTTATTATGCACTGAGAAAAAATTACATAGTAAATGGAACAATGCTGACTTTTTACCATAAAAAATAGTTCCCATAGGGAACGTCTATATTCTATAGTTACAACTATGACAAAAAATCATCGTTGCAGCCACAATTATTATTTGACCAATTGAGTATGCACTATCAGAAATTATCTATCTAGACGTTCCCCCTGGGAACTATTCGATATAGTGGGAAATACTGTCCTTTTCCTCAGTGTGCGCATTTGCACGGATGTAAATGATGTAAAAAGGGTTCGTCCCGTGTACAACATAAATAAATAAATAAATAAATAACTGAATAAATAAATAAATAAATAAATAATACAAATGTGAATTTTCTTCACAGTGTCACAGCTAGAGGTACAATTTGTCGAGTGTCTATTTTATACCTCCGTTATCGTCGAGGCGCGAGGCCGAGCACAGATAGCAAGGCGGTGAAGTAAAACGGGCAGAAATCCATCAGAGGCAAATAAAAAGAACAAGTTTCGCAAGTCCCCGAGATCCGGGCCAGTTGACTGTAGGAGGACGAGAGTGGTCGTTGCTCCTGCCCTACTAACGCGATCGATAATCCAATTGCGTACACATCGACATATTTAGCGAAACTCGTTCTCCCATGGCGCGTTCTCCCTTTTTTATTTTGCAGTTACGAAATTTCTCGGGTCGGTCCTCGTTTCGTGATTCCGTATCTCAAGGACCTCTTTGGCAACGATGCAAAACATGGTTCTCTGAAAGCGGTTAATAACGAGGAGAAGTTGGCCCGAAAAAAAATTTCGATAACCGCCAATCACTCGCTCTTAATATAACGTAACAGGTACACTTTAACGTAAAGCTTCGGATCCATTTAATTCTCAATCGAGGACATCTTGCAGCCGTGCTCTTTTTCGACTTCTCACCGTAGCCTTAACAAGACGGCGAACGCGCATCTGCCGATGAATTCGCAAAGTCATTTCATTTTCTTATGAATATGAAGCTAATTGATTGAAAAAAAAATATTTTTTGTGTTGCACTTACACGATGTGAAATACCAGGGTTTGCAAACAAAACTGCCGTTCCTGTTTTCTCCGAGACCGTTAACTAATTCGGGGGAAAGATAATTAGGTTTCCATACTTCCAGTCACAACGACTTCGAAAACTTAATTTGCTTTTCTAAAAAAAGATTACTAGGCTTATTAATTAATATTAACAGTCGTAAAAATATTAATGCCATTAATTAGAACTTAATCAGAAATTAGGAACGGCAATTAGTTTGCTTTTTTACAAGAAATATTAATAGTCTTATTAATTAATATCAACAGTCGTAAGAATATTAATAGCATTAATTAAGAAATTGGGAACAAGGTCGTTAATGTTTCGGGCAAGAGATTATTAGGTTTTCATCCTTTTATCGACAACGACTTTGAAAACTTAATTTGCTTTTCTACAAAAAGATTACTAGGCTTATTAATTAATATTAACAGTCGTAAAAATATTAATGCCATTAATTAGAACTTAATTAGAAATTAGGAACGGCAATTTGTTAGCGGCTGAGTGCGAAGTAGGTAAACGGGAGGCCGTTTCATATCGCCTTAAACGTCGGTAACAGTGTGCCGTTATATGAATATCAAAAAGCTTTAAGTATTAAATTGAAGTATTTAATTAAATTAGGTATCGAGTCGAAAGCTCTGAATTCATTCACTGGGTTCAACTGCTAATTCACCGATCGATCCTGCCAATCGCAATCAAAAAGTTCTTCCGATTTCTCTCCGAGTGTTTTTCCGTAACTCCGTCCAGCCGTCTTGCAAAAGGCGAGTGACCACGTGACCTCCGGCAGACTCGGCTTGGTCGTTTATTACGGCAATACGCATGACCCAGCTATTGACAAATGTTACGCGATTACAGTGATTGATTGCGGATTACCTTTATAGCTCCACTTGCTCCATATTCATTATCGGAGCGTTAATTATATGATAACAAATTATAGCCCCGTATTATGTTGAAGCTAAGCGAATTAACAATTCATGACTATTGAGTACACGCGGAGGGTTCGCATGAGCTATAATTACCGGCGGTATCGCGTTTGTATTGTTCTCGGGAGGAGGAGAATGAGTCACACGATAAAAAAACAAAAAAAAACTTGATCGAGTGTGCGTGTCTCTCCGGTCAAGCGTACGGGCGATTGTCTCGTGTTAAATAGTGCTTGTTCACTGCCGCAACGTTCGAGCGCCTCAAACGATTCGTTTGAGTTTCTTGAAAACTCTGACTGTTCCTAAATTGTATTGACCCGTTCGAATCAACGAATGTAACAAAGAAACTAATGGTTAAATTCTTCTAATAATTGGACGATTCGTATGCAATTTTTATTGAACGCAAATTATGATTATTTCATTACAGGCCAATTGTTAACATTTTTCCAATTCCAATTAATGGTTAGTGGTCCATAATTTTATAGGGTGAAATGTTAGTGTATGCTAATCGATATCTCTTCATCTGTAAGCCCAATTCGTCGGTTTGTTATGGTAACAATGAGGACTCTTCTCCACTCGTAGTAACCTCATTCTTTTTCTGGAAATTTAATAATTTAGCCGATCGGTCCCGCCTCTGTGATTGCCTACATTTTGGAGTGGTCGATACACTTGTTCAAACGATATTATCTATACAGTTTTATGTATCAATGCTCAATTCACTGGCAGAGCCTTGAGATTGAGGAGGTGTAAGAATGTTCTATTAACAAACCTGGGAACGGAGTTCGCATCGTTGGGTCACATAAATATTACGCGGAAACTAAAATTCAAATCCTATAAAACACTCGTGACAACGAAAACAGCAAAATCGGGGGGCCTTCGTCAAACGCATAACTCCCGTCTTTTTGCCCTAGCGGGCAGTCGGGAGTTAATAATACCCACATACATATTCTATGGTAGCTCGCCCGAATTGCAGTATCGGCATACAGGAAAACCTACAAAAAAAAATTAAGTCGAACGAGTGCAAATAAATCGATAAAACTTGGACCAAGACACGTGTAATTTTATTGTGGACAAAACTGCAAATATGTTAATAGTTTTGGTTCATTTAATTTCATTATAAATATTGTGGGTTCTCTGCTGTGATGTGAATAATGTGAATTACTCTTTTAAGACAACTCTTTACAGTATGCTGTATTGAAAAATCCACTGTGACAAACGTCATAATCGTTGTGTATATATATAGAGCGAATGTGACTACAGTAGACGCGTTGATTATAAAATTAATTAAAAAGGTTAAATCAATTTAAAATCAATTTAAAATTGGTTAAAAAAAAAAGTTAAAATCAATTTAAAATTGGTACCTGTTTGCGCCGTCGAAGATTCAATCACATGTGCCGGTGTCGACCACGACCATTAGCACAAATTAATTTCCGCTCGTATGGATACAACTGAGATCAGAGTGCGAAGAGACGTAACAAAGACTAGACAAAAAAAATGGTGTTGGGACTCTTCGTTGAACGAAGCAAAATTGCCCTCCCCCCCCTTTAACATGCTTTTTTTCGTAATTCCACCAAGAAGCAGAGACGTCGTTATTTGAAACTACCGAATGTCACGAATTTTCCCACTTAGAAATTTTATTTTATTTTTTATATTTGTCGCTGGTCATGAGTCTTACGCATTTCACTCCCAGCTCTATATTTTTCACAGGATAAACCGGTGGGAACACTGAAAAGGTGCATTCTGAGACTTGCAAAATATGTCTTTACTCCATCATCTAACAATCCAATTTTTTTGAACTATAGAACTTTCTCTCCTTAGATGCTTCGTATGTGATAATAAAGTAAAAATATGTTCGTCATCGTGATTCAGCGTCGTTTATGAGTAAAACGGTTAAATCATCTGCGCGAATACCGTGAAGTATGATAGCACTGTCCGCATTGTCTTGAAAAACCATTAAAAAATTGTATAACCACAGGGTCAATTATACTATCGATTGTTATGATACATCGAGAATTATGATACCGAGCCAAAACTTTCCATCGATAGAACGTAGACTTTTCTGGCGGTAAGGCGGCAAGGCTTGTTACTTCGTACCATAATTGGTATCAGGAGCTTTTGAGTTTTCACTGACATATCGGGCCAGTCCAAGTCATAACTAACAGGCAAAAAATGTAATAGTCATGTCTTGGTAAACTTTATCGAAAAGGAACTCGTTTATACGCACACAATTTTGTGAATTTGTTAACTATGATTAATCAATTCTTGCCCAGGTATGATACTTATATAAAGATGAAATACCTAACCAATTGTGTAGATTGCTAATTGCACCAGCACTTCAGGATGTTTTAAATTTACCAGAGCCTGCAGTCACAAACACTGGTCGATCAGGAACTTACCTGTACGCTTGTAAATACTAAAACACACGTAATAGTGCCTATCACCGCTGAGAAAACTCCGGAAGTTACGCTCTCGATCAGATCCGCAAAACAATGTCAATCACAAATAGACTCATTTTTCGAAAAAAAAACTCATAGAACGTCCATATCTTAACTATGCACGGGCTTCCGTTTGTCCCAACTAACCTTATTGCCTCTTCGTGAATAGTGATGCAGTAACAGATTTTTTTCATAATTCCAATCATTGTAAGAACTAATCGCTTTTTCCTTACTCGTCGTGTATTTACTTGTGACCAGCTTTAAGTTGAATCTGTATGGGTAATTGTAGTGCTATTGTGAATCGATTGATAATGAAATTACGTTTCTCTTTTCTGATTGAAATTAATACTATATGGAAGCCAAATGTGATCGAAAGATTTTCTTTATCTTCTTATTTATTGAGACTCCTAAGTCATGAAGAACAGTATTACCGCTACGGTAAATACGTAGTTCAAAGATTAAATAGGTTTTTTTCTATATTTAAAGGTAACCCCACGAACGTGTTTAACTGACACGATCCCGTCGTGGACTACCCAACTATAACTTTGGATTGTTTTTGGGTTGCTTTACATTTTTATAAAAATTTTATTTTCAACTTTTTCTACGTCAACATCGTGTTTCACTTTTATACAAAAGTCGATTCAGATTCAGCGTAGCTTCTAAGAGTGTTAAAAATCTTTCGAAAGTAGTTAAGTATCGATATTTATTCACTGGGCTTAACTGCTAACACGGCCCGCTTTCAACATGCTTTCATTTTGTAATTCACCCAAGAAAAAGAGATGTCGCTGCTTGACAATGCCGAATGTCGCGAATTATCCCACTTAAAAGATTTATTTATATTTCTATATTTTTCGCTGTTTACGAATCTTTTTCATTTTACTCCTGGCTCAATATTTTTTACACGATAATCCGGTGGTAAAAGTTAAAAGGTGCATTCTGGCGCATGCGAAATACATTTTTTAGAGCATCGTCTAACAATAACATTTCGTTAAAATAATAACGTAAAAATATGTTCGTCACCATGATCCCGCGACGTTTATGTGTAGAACGGTTAAATTAGCTGCGCGAATACCGTGAAGTACGACAGCACTGTCCGTATTGTCTTGAAAAATCATGAAAAAATTGGATAACCACAGCGTCGATTGTACTATTGATTGTTATGATAAATCAAGATTTATCATTAAAACGTGATATCATACCGAGCCAAAATTTGCCATGGATAGAACGTAAACTTTTCTGGCGGTAAAGCAGCAAGGTTTGCTGCTTCGTATCATAATTGGTACTAGGAGCTTTTGAGTTTTCACTGACATATCCTGCCAGTCCAAATCATAACTAACGAATAAAAAACCTAATAGTCATATGACTCGGTAAGCTTTTCTGACAAGCGTCTAGTTTATACGCACACAATCGTGTGAATTTGTTGACTATGATTGATCAATTCCTGTCCAGGTATGATATTTATATAAAGATGCAATACCTGACCAATTGTGTAGACTGCTAATTGCATCAGCACTTCAGGATGTTCTAAATTTACCAAAGCCTACAGTCACAAAGAGCGGGTCGATCAGGAATTTCGTTTTTTGTAAAAAGAAATGTGCATTCCAAAATTGAGTTGTTTTAACTTATCTGTACGCTTGTAAAGACTATAATACACGTAATAGTGCCTATTACCGCTGAGAAAATGCTGGAAGTAACACTCTCGACTTGATCCGCAAAACTGTCAAACACAAATAGACTAATTTTCCGTCAAAAAAGTTCACGTGGAACTCCCATAACTTAACTATGCGCGCTCATTCGTTTGTCCGAACTAACTTTATCGCCTCTTCGTGAATAGTGATGCAGTAACAAATTTGTTTATAATTCCATTCATTGTAAGGAGTAATCGTGTTGTCCTTATTCGCCGTGTATTTACTTGTGACCAGCTTTAAGTTGAATCTGTATGGGTAATTGTAGTGCTATTGTGAATCAATTGATAATCCAATTACGTTTCTCTTTTCTGACTGAAATTAATTCTATATGGAAGTCAAATCTGAACGAAAGGTTTTCTTTGTCTTCTCATTTGATGGGACTCTTAAATCATGAAGATCAGTGTTACCGTTACGATAAATACGTGGTTTAAAGATTAAATGGGTTTTTTCCATTTTTAAAGGTAATCCAACCGACGTGTTTAACTTACACGATCCGGTCGTGGTTATAAACCGTAACTTTGAGTTGGTTTTGGGTAGCGCCAAATTGACTCCTATCCCAATCTTCTGGAGGTTGGTTTTTGATCGACATTTTAAAACCAGTCGTAATGCCAACTGTTAAATGTCCATGTGACCCGAGAAATATCGGCATAGCATTACAAATCGGGTTGTTCTGGTAGAATTTGACCATAAACCAATTTTTTATCTTTCAACTGTAATAGTTAGTATAACGGCTGGTTTCGAAAGATCGATCAAAAACTTAACCTCTAGGCAGTCCCATAGTAGAAAATGTGGAGCTATCAATTTAATTCAGAGTCAATTATACGCACCCAACGCCTTCGAAAAGCGCACAAGCATGAACGGCACATAAAATAAACATTGTTTCCACAGCAATTGTCACCCCAATCGCCTCTATCATCACGATATATTGATGAGCGATTATGTACCAATAATATGCATCTAAATCAACGCCGTACTCTACGTTTATAAAAATATACATTTTCGGTCGGGTTTCGTTGAGAGGATGAATGAAATCCAAAATTGTAGGTGACATATATAACACCATGTAGATAGCCATCACAATACAGATACATACTGGCGAATTAAAAGCGAATGTAAGCAATTAGAATTTTATGCCTGTGTCGTGCATTATTAGAAACAGCAAGATTGAACTATTTACTCGAGTAAAGGACGATGAAGTAGCGTCCACGTTCAGTGTATTTGTCAAGGACAATCACTGCAGATGTATTTTTGCATATTTCCCAATGCCGTTCTATATTCTTGAACACCAATTTTATCTGCCAAATGTCCAATCAAAGATGCACTTTTTTGTAGAACATATGTACCAGGAGCGTACCTTGTCAAAATGTTGATTTACCCTCAACACAACTATGATGAGTGTGATCCCGATCATCAACGTTGGTAGGTCGTGTATAAAGGAGTGTATGTCTCGCAAAAAGTCAGGCAATTGAATTAACTGTTTAACGCAGTCATTTGTAGATGTAGCTGAAGCTAGCAGCAGGAGCTAGCAGCGAAGCGGCTCCAGGCCAGGGCCGAAACGGTGCCTGGGCACCCCGTACATACGTTGAATTGTAGAAATTAACAGCAAATATACAATGGATTAAGTGATTAATCGCCGTGAGACCCTCCCTCTCCTAATTGTTATTAACTTTTTAAAGTAGTATAAACAAAGTTTTTTTGTCTCGTGGCCGGTAGCAAAGAACGATTTGCTTCAAATTTACAGACAATTCATTATTTACCATGGAGAATCGATTAAACAAATAATCGCCGTGAGACCCGCCCTCATCTAATTGTTATTAATTTTTTAAGACCCGCAAATTGTTTGCGGGTCTTAAAAAATGAATAACAATTAGACGAGGGCGGGTCTCACGACGATTCCTCGATTAATCGATTGTCTATGGCAACTAATGAATTGCCTGTGAATTTGAAGCAAATCGTTCTTTGCTACCCACCACGAGACCCAAAAACATGATTTGCGGGTCTTAAAAAATTAATAACAATTAAGAAAGGGCGGGTCTCACGGCGATTATTCGTTTAATCGATTCTCCATGGTAAATAACGAATTGTCTGTAAATTTGAAGCAAACCGTTCTTTGCTACCGGCCACGAGACAAAAAAACTTTATTTATACGACTTAATAAATTAATAACAATTAGGCGAGGGCGGGTATCACGGCGATGAATCACTTAATCCATTGTATATGATAAATAAGCAATCGTGTGTGAATTTTAAGCAAATCGCTCTTTGCTGTTAATCTCTACAATTCAACGTATGTACGGGGTGCTCGGGCACCGTTTCGGCCCTGGCCTGGAGCCGTTTCGCTGCTAGCTGCCGCTGCTAGCTTCAGCTACATCATTTGTAGAATGAACATATCAAAAGAAAAAAATGCACCTTCCTATAATGAGCTTTACCACAGGTCCAGCAATTGAGATTGTTATGACGCACATCGTTAATAGCCGCATAAGTCTCGCGTATTTTGATTGTTCTGGCCAAATGCCTATTCGAGACATGTGACCTTTGGTTAAGGCGTAATAAGGCTGATCGAAAAAACTCATTGCTACAGCTCACAATTTTTACTGGTTTTACACCTTCGTCCAATAAATTCAGGAAACTCTTATCGACTGCCAAGCGGACGGTGGACGAAGCAAAATAAAAATCCTCCCTCTCCTTTCTGGTCCTTCACGAACAGTGATGGTGATCCGCGTCTACGTTTGCCTATAATATGTATCGCTAGCGTACAATGATTGACTTGACTACAATTACGATGTCAATCATACTCACCACCCTTACGAACTCGCATGGTGGCCGT
>JAPYZC010005859.1:0-16272 GCA_030522665.1 Ichneumoninae sp. A BG-2022a | reverse complement strand
TGTTGAACTAACTAATTTTTTAGCTGTATCAACAAAATCTTTAGTTGAACGTTCCTGCCCGAATCTTAGTTGATTCAACCGTATTTTTTTATCAGTGCAATAACTTTTGGATGGTGGCGAGGGTGGTTCGTTGGGTCAAAATAGGGCATTTAAAAATTATTGCAAAATTCAGTTTTGCCCTCACTGTCCCATTTTACCCCGCTCTCCCCTATACCAGCCATTCAAGGACCTGAACGTTTCCGGTTCAGTATAAAAGAAATGAAACTCGTCTCGCGACTCAACTTGACATCGCTGTTCAATTATTTTTAATCAATTTGCCTCTTATCACAGCCTGTGGACTTCCTCCCCTCCGCGATTGGAGGACGTAAGGATTGAGGGATAAGGGATGGAATTTGTCAGGAATTTTCCGGACCGAAATCTTAGATACGTGGTTAACCCCGGATACTTCTGTCGGTCGAACAAGGTACGATCTTCACGTGACCGGCTGGTGAAAGACGATGATAGATATAGTATATACGTATATATAAATATATATATGTGGATTGCGAAGCTCGGGCCATCGGTTTAGCTGTAGTTGGAACGTGGACGACATTCTCCACTGGCCGTCTATATAGGATAGAGCCTCTGGCCACTACCGGACACCGTACCCACAGCCCCTCGAATAGAGAGAGAACCGAACCCCTCGTCGAATTCCTCGGGCCATTATGTTACACGCGATACTAATTGCATTTTCCACCTGATATAGTGTCTCGTACACATAGCCACACACAAACTCACACACTCGCACAGACTGCGATGATGGCAGAGGGTACCCGAGGCGTTACGGTTCATGAAAGGACTCTTGGGAATTGTCTCGACGATTTGTATACTCCTCATTGTACAGCCGTGCACTCAAGACGAGTGGATATCTCTATATTAGGAAGGTACCGGCTTATGTATCAACTGCTCCGGCACTTGGTTATGGAGTTATCGTCGACGATCAACGGGCTTCCGAGACCGATCAAAATTAGGAAATTCTTGGACATCCTCTTAGACTGTCTGGTGTGGTCGGTGGTAGGGCAAAATAGTTGGTAGGGTAGAGCGGGGCAAAATGGGGAAACGGGGCAAAACGGGGTTTTTGGGCAAAACGTCATTTTCATTTTTGGATGCCCGAATTCGCCCTATCGGATACATCAGGCTTTTCTGCCCAGTCTTGCCACCTTGTCCGATCCAAAAATGATTGGAAAATTTAGTTTTTCCCAAAAACCCCGTTTTGCCCCGTTGGCCCATTTTGCCCTGCTCTCCCCTACAGGCGTTCCACGATTAGGTCTGTGAGAATATGAAATAGACCGCAAATATTTTGTTATGGTCCGCATCAGGCCATTCCTGTAAGGTAGTACGAGCACTTGATTATTAGATAGAATATAATTTTTTTATTCGTTAGAAACAATGCATAAAGGATAACGTCTGGAAAAATTGAAGTGAGATTACCGACTATTTACATTAAATAAATAAATAAAAAGTCGACACATTTAACATCGTTGCTTGTGCAAAAAGGGTTCCGATCGTGCTTATGTTCAGCTTTATTTGTAATTCCCGATTAAATACATATAAGAACGTTAACCGTAATGCGATCCGGAGATTTGGAGGATTAAAATGATATTGGAAAATATTGAGCTTACCGAATGTTTCAATTATAATTCTTTATTTAATATCGGCTATTAGTCTGCCGGCGGTGGTTTCACTCTATACCAATATGGCCACACTGCGAATTCGGGACCACTAGTTCATTAGATGTGCCAAGCCATTAGGTTAAACCGGTAGCCCTCAATCATATATAAGTAGGTACATTTTTTATAAGAATCAATAATTTGCATATTTATTGACGACCGCGAAATGGTAGTGACAATCTTTCTGGTTAAATACATATATGGTAGCTTATGTGCAGGTGTCAAATTTTTCTCACGGTCAAACTATGTGAACCAAAATTGAATCTATCTTAATATTTAGTAGTTCCCAACAACCAGAAAAAACATTTATTTGACAGCCACCGTTTATTAAGATTAAGTAAAATATTTATTTGATTTAAATAAATATTTATTTAAATCAAATAAATATTTTACTTAATCTTAATAAACGATGACCGTCAAATAATTGTTTTTTCTTCCTGAAAGAACGCTATCAGGTAGTGTCATACACATGTAAAATAATCCTTTATCATATTAATATTTTTACAACGCTTAAATAGTGATACTTTAAAATGTTCGTAACACTTCTCTCATTTGACTAGCTAACGCGTAAGTAGGAGGAACCCGGGCCAAATAGGGTAGCTAAGAAATAAAACCTGCTACAACGATACCTATACCATAGATCCATTCTTTGGCACGCAAAAATTGTATTGGCACCCGTTTTAGAAGGATGTTTAAAAAAAATCATCTGGGGCAAAATGGAGCACCTTTCGATTTGACTCGCGGCAACTTTTGTCAGCTAGATACAAAAAGTCCTGATTGCAAGACAGTCATGACAGCGACACAGTCCTGACAGCTAAACAGTTCTGACAGCTAAACAGTTCTGACAGCTAAACAGTTCTGACAGCTAAACAGTTCTGACAGCTAAACAGTCCTAACAGCTAAACAGTCCTGACAGCTAAACAGTCGTGACAGCGATAATTTTGGGGTACCCCATTATGCCCCGTATCGGTATCGCGTTCGTCTTCCCTACTTTGCCCCGCTTCCCCATTTTACCCCGGTCTCCTCTACTACCTTAAGGGAACTTTTACCCTTAACTTTCTGCTTTTCACTGTAACGAGGTATTGCATCTTTGCGGCATCGTGCTTGCAAAGCTGCAACGAATACCACATTTTTTGTGACTGTTTCACTGAGGTATGTTTTTTATCCAATTCTTTAAACATTATTTTCCACTACAAAAAAGTAGGGGAGAGCAGGGCAAAATGGGGCAACGGGGCAAAACGGGGTTTTTGGACAAAACTAAATTTTCATATCATTTTTGGATCGGACAAGGTGGCAAAACTGGGCAGAAACCCTGATGTATCCGATAGGGCGAATTCGGGCATCCAAAAATTATTGGAAAATGACGTTTTGCCCAAAAACCCCGTGTTGCCCCGTTGCCCCATTTTACCCTGCTCTACCCTATATCCGATGGTGTTTTTGTTTGTAAAAGATTAACAGAGGGAGAATGATCCAACATTGAGATTTGATCATTTCGCCCCTGACTGCCTCGTTACTTTAAAATTTTCGTAATACTACTTTCATTTGACTAACTAACGCGCAAATAGGGGCGAGCGTTTTGGGCAAAACTAAATTTTCCAATCATTTTTGGATCGGACAAGGTGGCAAAACTGCGCAGAAAAGCCTGATGTATCCGATAGGGCGAATTCGGGCATCCAAAAATTATTTGAAAATGACGTTTTGCCCAAAACCACGTTTTGCCCCGCTCTACCCTACTACCTTAATACACCTTTTACCCCTAACGTTCTGCTTTTCACTGTAAAGAAGGATTGCATCTTTGCGGCATTCAGCCTACAAAGCCGCAATGAACAATTACCAAATTTGTTGTGACTATTTCGCTGAGGTATGTTCTTTTCTAATTGTTTAAAAATTATTTTTCACTACAAAAAAGCATTTCGAAGGTGTTTTTGTTTGCAAAAGATTAATAGAGGGAGAATAATCCAAGATTGAAATTTGATCATTTCGCCCCTGACCGCCTTGTAATGTACGGAAGCTTGGTACATACCAAGGGGGCTCGCCACGCGAACATGAGTTATGCACCCCTTGATATTCGCGAATTTTCATTAGACGCGCGATCCCGGGAGTACGAAGATTTCTCGTCAAATCAGACGCTATCCCGGCAATCTCTCTCGAGATCTCGTGCTCTCCAGTGTAATTATGTAAAGGACGGAAGGTTCGTCAATCGTCTTAAGCCTCCCTTCACTTAGCTCGAAATTAACACTCGCTCAAATCGAATTACTAATCGAGAACGCTCCCGGGTGAATCGCCGCGATCTATCTGCACAGACAGATGGTATGTGTGCATATGCGCCAGGTGTACATATATGTTTGCACATAAGCGATATAGATGTCCTATGTAATCATAGCTTATCCGGACGAATTATCCGGACGGTGGATGGTAGAAGTGTAAGCAGAGGTGTCGCAACGAGTCAGCATGCATGCGAGAGGAAGGAGCAGCAACACCCTCAGAAACTAACTCTCGCACAAGGTGGAGGTTTAGCCGAGACGTTCCGCGACGCGAGAGGAGAGATGCAAACACGGTTCAACCAGGCGTAACAGAGCTAAGCTTTGGGCGACGGAGAAGTGATGAAGAAGAAGAAGAAGCGGAGGAAGACGAAGACGCGAGAGGAATAGTTGGAATGACGTGAAGATCCAACGACTGGAGGATACGGGATATACAGAAGTGGGGAGATAAAGTAGTTCAAGCACGTAATAGTCCGACCTCCAATGAGCAACGCGGAGAATTAGCAATGGTGCAGTCTCGTAGATAACAAAAAATCTTAGATTAGAGATATGGTTCATTTCAAGTGTAATTAATAATAAGCAGGGTTTACGTAAGAAAGTTGGTGTTCTTTTATCAGCATTAATCAGTAGTTTTCTTTTTTTTTTATTTCTTAACGCACAAAGTGTCAAATATTTTCTGGTTTCTTTCTTTATATAAAAAGATCAAAGATTTATTATGTTATTAAATGTAAAAGGGTTTTTTCCCGGCTATCAATAAATAAATAAATAAATAAATTTCATTGGTCTTCCAACGTTGCGACACGCGGCTGACAGTTTTCGTCTACTTAGGCTTGCAATGATAAGGATGTTTGCATGCAATTTTTGTTTTCACTATCGGAGAATTACTCTTTAAGGTGAGACTACGAATAAAAACAAAATTCCCGTCTGATTTTGTTACCGAACGAGCGGTTGAAATTTGACGAAATCACAAATTTTCGAAGTTTATAAAAAAAAAATGTTGACCGATACGCAATACAAAGTTTCCTCTTCACTCATTCCCCCTCCCCAATACAGTGTACAATTATTTTCTACATTTATCTCAAACGACGTTACAAATTGCATGCAAACTTTTCCTTACAAAGATAAACTTACGCATACTTAAAAAAAAAAAAAAAATCACACACCACTTGACTCACCGTTCAATTGTAACGCGAGATGCTCCGAAAAAGTAAGGACGTCGAAAGATGCAACAGGAAGAGCAGTGCCAGCGATCGTCGTGTCGGTCTTCACGTTAAAAACAGCGCGAGTCGAAGCAATCGTCATTTCGTTGCATAGGTTCAGTGTTCGAGAATCATCAAACCCCGTGCGACAATTATTTTGTTTCTAATCCGTCTTAAAGACAAACAATTCGTCCCGCTCCTCTCGTGGTTTTACCCCAACACAGCCGACGTCGCGAGCACCTTCGTCACGTCCTAATCACTCAATCTCCCAATGTAACTGACTGAGTTACAGTCCATCAGTGGTATTTAAAATTTTAAATATCGTCGCACGATACCCACGGCAGACGCAGCGGTGTGTTAACCTTTAACGAAATTACCGAAATCCGAAGTAAATACAGTTCCCTCTCCAGCTCCCTCGTGAAACGAGAGGGAGCAAAATTTCGTTTTCCGCAAAGTTCCCAACGCCAACGGTATCGGCTATTCGGTGGCTCTCGTTCCGAACCCACACTGATACGAATATTCGTAACTCGCCGATATACGAGATACGAGGGTAAAAACCCGTGCGCGCAGCATCCACCAGGTCCGGTAACAGCCCCCACTATGACGTTAGGCCTCTAACGTTCTCTCGGGTTCTCTCGGAAGAGGCTGCGAGAGCGTCACAGGACCTAACCGACCGGCTGGGGGGAGGGGTAGGGAATTGGTGGTGGATTTTCGTCCCTAGTGCGCAAAATCCAGCATCCCTTCTCGGTTCTCGCTAGCGGGACGACCACCGCACCGCGTTGCGCTGTGTGTGTGTGTGTGTGTATGCGTTTGTGTGTATCCACACATAGTCGAGCTACCCCGCGAGCGTATATATAGATATAGGTGAGCCGGAGAGCCAGAGCTACCCTCTCGAGTGAACTCGAGAGCACGGCTAGCCCCGTGCGCGTTTCCTTCTCGCCATCTCGCTCGCCCCGTAGCAAACGTCTATCCGTCCGTCCGTTGGTCCATCTCCTCGCGTTCTCGGCACGGGCGCACGCAACACATACGCGGGAAATTTTGAGTGAGCGAGAGAGCTCGCTTTGTTTAGTGGCTTAGTCGAGAGGGAGAGAGACTGCAGGGAATGAGGGAGCACGGGAGAGAGAGCGCAGAGCGGCCAGAAGGGAACAGTGCGGAGAGACACCTGCGTCCGTGTCACAGACGTAGTCATGGGCCATGGCACCCTCCGCACAGTCGTATTATTGCAGGCTGCTGCTGGCGCCGCTGCTGCCGATGCCCCGCACGGAGACGAGGGCAATGAGGGTCGTTTAAGAGAAAATTTGCATATCGGGGAGAAATGTCAATCTTTGCGTTCACGCTCGTGTCGCCAGAAACTTTGATACCCCCGTTAAGACGTGGTCGAAAAGCTCTCGAGGCAAAAATTGCTGTTGCTTCGTGCCTTGATCCTGTTACAACAACGGCTAAGAAATCGACCTATACAGGCTACGATAAAATTTAATCCTGATAGAGGTTTTTTCTTTGCCTAATGTGCAAAGGAACCGACCAATAGAACATTCAACTACAAAGTATTGAGTCGAAGCTACGGAGACAAAAATCATCGTTTCTTCTTCAAGAAACGATAGTTATTGCTCCCTTCGGGAATGAATTATTGTCAATGTTTCGTCAGTCACTCGATCAGATTTCTTAGAAAAAAACGACCCGTATTGCCCGCTGACCCGCTCAACCCCCTGTATTTTCACGATATCCATACACAGAACGCAGCAGGGGTAGCCTCCTCCCCCCCCCCCCCCCCCCCCCCCCCCCGCGTACGCGCCGACTCGCAGGCCGGCGTATAGGAAGGTAGGAGAGAGTGTAGAGGGTGAAGTTAGGTGGCCACCTTGTTTTATGCGTTTCACCGTGGGCGGTAGAGCAGGCCCCCGCCCGTTTATCAATAACCTCACTCGCCGACATTCCCGTCGGCCCCATAGCGTTCCATACACTATATGTATACGTGTACAGTACAGCCCTGTACACCTACAGCGACGGAACTACCCCCATAGCCGTTCCCTTCTGCAAGGTCCACGGAACGACGGGGCTTGCGTTCGCGGGTTACTCCCGCCCCCCCCCCCCCCCCCCCCCCCCGCTGCGGTGATCCCCTATGGACGTACGTAATTTCGACGTGTGATAGCCACTATCACACTGGCCTCTCCGTGCACAGCCCTGCAGCTTGCCGTCCCCTGAACGCTGCAGAATGTCCCGTGACGAGTGACGGACGCGTGAGCGAAATCCCGTATCCTCCGCGGTCAAAACATCGTCCTGGACGAACTTCCACGCGGCTTTTGTTTCGGCCCCGATTAATTCTAAACGCGAAAGCCCACCTATCGGGTGCGACCCAGCGACCGTAGCGATTGATCCGCGACGCTCGGACGGAGCCAAGATTTTTTTGTTGTTGTTCCAAATCAATTTCATCGATGATAAATCAACTTTTATTGATAATACGAATTAATTGCCACGATAGAGTAGTTCCATTCCGTTACCGAAATCCCCGAACTGTTTCGATCCCAAGATAAATGACCGAGCGACGTCCGCTCCGTCCGTCTCGCTTCGATCATTAATCCCCGCCGCGCTCGGTATAACATTCTGTTGTACACGCGAGAGGTTTGCGTAGGGTTGCGCGAGGAGGGTGGACGCCCGGCGACAATATGCCACCCCGTCGGTAACCGCAGGGGTGGGTTTTCTTTCATTCGCTCCCGACACACGAGAGTCGCTCACTCTTCTCCGTCGCACCGCCATACTTCAGACGTCTTGATCGAAGGTTCATACTAAGAAAAATATATCGTACCCTCGGGCACGCGGAGATGTGGATGTATCGCTCTCTCGAACCAACGGAGAGAACGAGCGAGAGGGAGAGGACTTCGATAAACTTTTCCGGCTCGGAACAACTTCTAACTATAACTGATGAAATTTTCGAGACGGGGAATTGAGAGAAACTGAGTAAAGACGAGGGAATCGACATGGATGGAACTCCGGAGGGGGGAGGGGGGTGGGGAGTGGGGGCAATACGGCGGCGACGAAAATTTAGCAGGAAGGCAACGAAGCTATACCTTCGTCTTATATCTCGGTATAGTCTTAGCGAGTCCACGAGCCGAAGGTACGGTTTCTTCCCTTTGAGGATCGCAAGTAAGAGGACGCCGGGGAAACCGCGAACCAATGGCGGCGTCGGAAGCTGGTGCAGTTTCGCTTCTCTCGCTCGTACGGTCGGACCCTGCCGTTCTCGGACATCTTACAATTAGCCGAAGGTACCCTGCAAAGGAAAGGGTCGTCAGACCACTCGGCGGTCCCGACCGCCACTCGTGGCACGAGATCAAACGCCGCTTTCGAGACCCTAAACCCAGCTGAACGCCGGTGTAGCCTACACTCCTTTTACTTGCCAGGATCGAACTCTACCTTGCTCTCACGCTCTCGAACCCTCGGCCAACTCCTCGCTTTCTCGGCAGCCATAGGTGCAGCTTGCAGCTTCACCGGGCTGTGTATAGGCCATTGAGCACCTAATACCAGTTCGCGGCCGGTACCGGCATAGGAGTGGTAATTCCTTGGACCACAGACGCGGAGATAGCCCGTCCGAGCCCCGAGGGGTTTACGCGGTGACCTACATCTCGGCTCGGAGATATATATGGTTAACTAACCAACTATCTTCGCCGAATCGATAAATGCAATTTTTTTTTCTCATCAGTCCGCGAGAACATCGACGAGAGAACTCATAACTATTTTTTTTCCTTTTTTTTCATTATGGAATACATCGGGGCGAATGAATCGAGAAGTTTGCACGGGAGCGCTTTGTGCAATCGTCTGAGCGAATATATATTGTCTTATTGGATTTCACGGTGGAAAAATAGCTCGACCGATGGTGGTAGTTTAATCGCTGAAATTTTCTCCGGACCATTTGCATACACGAGGGGCTGCATCGATTTATCGAGCTTTTCAAGGAGGAATCGGAAAGATTTTATAACCCGAGGGTATGGAAAAATGTATCTTGTTCGAGGTAGGTTGCTAAGCTATTCATTGAACGGACTCAGATGGAAATAAGTTCACTGGTCAGATGTATTATGAACATTTCAGGAAGATATGCATTTTTTTAAATGTCTAATATCGTTTCAACCTGTACGATTTTACGCTCAACATATCATTGTCGAATTTGTGAAACATAGTCGAATTTTTTAGATTTTTTAGATAATTCCATTAATAAGATGTCATTCGCGAATGTGTTCAGTCTAGAGCGGAGCTATGCAAATACACTAAATACTTGAAGTACGTATTGAAGTGTCGAGTGCTGAGTCAGTGCCCAAAACTCAGGACTTCTCCAATTCTGTTCCGCCAATACCCAATTTCCCTGATGGACACAGCAGCACGAAACGCACCACATGACACAATAATTACGGCACGTGCTGCACATGCCGTAATTATTGTGTCATGTGCTGCGTTTCGTGCTGTTTGTCTACCAGGGTTGTTAGTACTCACGAACTACCCAGCGCTCAGTACTTCGAGTTCTTGAAACTTCGATACGTCCTTCGAGGACTTAGGGTATTCGGCCAGGTTTGGAATGGAAAATCATTTAGGATAAATCAGGGTGAGATGGCCACCCGTAATGTCTTTTAACGTAACAAACGAATGGCGCCACCGCTTGCACAGTTCTTTACATGTGGATACAAAGCGATTCGAGGTAGCCAGAAATTTCTAGGCGCGTAGCAAACCTATTTTTTTTTTATTCCTTCCCTTAATTTAAGCAGCGGCTATTTTTCCGAGAAAATGGGTGATATGACCACTCATTTTTCGGGAGATGTGGCCATGTCAGTGGCCATATCTCCACTGCCCGCAATAGCAAGCGGTGGCCATCTCGCCCGCGATATCCGGGTGGTATGGTCAGTGAAACAATTTTCTTTTTAATTTGGCATCTGAAACATTTGACGGAGGAAATTACTGTCTTTCTGTAGTTTATTTAGATAACATAAAATATAGTCAGCCATGTTTTGTGCGATACCGCTGCTTCTCTAGGCCTACTTGACTACCATTATTACTATGGCCATGACACCCGTAGTGTCTGGCCATAAAAACCATAGCCATATCAACCCGACTTACCCTATAATTTTTTATCGCATTCGTTATATTTTTTATGAATTCTAGTAGAGTTACTATATAGTATAGTGTCTTCCTGTAGTTTATTTAGATAACATAAAATATAGTCAGCCATGTTTTGTGCGATACCGCTGCTTCTCTAGGCCTAATAGACTACCATTATTACTATGGCCATCTTACCCGTAGTGTCCGGCCGATTGCAAATATTTATTTCTAGACCTACAATTAAATCACGCATCGAAGATATAAAAAGTTCTGAGTGTATGCCTTTAGTTTGAAGTTTCTAGAGTTGGTTATAACATAAAATTTTAAGTTTAAAAAATGGGCCTCCAATTATTAATCCTCCAATTTTCGTTTGAAAACCGTAGCCATATCAACCCGACTTACCCTATAATTTTTTTATCGCATTCGTTATATTTTTTATGAACTCCAGTAGAGTGACGATATAGTATGCATGGTACTTAAGACTGTAGAGAGGGCCGTTGCGGTTCCTCGAGACGTCTCCGCTGGGCCTCGGCTGATCTCGTCTGAGGAGTGCCCTGAGCTGATGAGCAGGCTTTGGTTTGACCGTCTTAGTGAGTCTGCGGATGGTCAAAGCTTTCCTCCGTCCTATCGGTGTAATGCTCGCAGGGGGAAGGGGTCGAAAGATCAAACGGATCTCTTGCCGTTGCTGTGGTCGCCGGTCTCCTCGGTATAAGACGTCTATAAGATGACCCAGCCTTCATCTACATCCGAGGTATGCGCAGACGGACGGTTTCCAGCGGGCTGTCACCCGACTCTCTCCATCCAACAGCCTCCACGTATCCTGCTGTCGCCTGGACCAAACACATGCTGGCTGAAAAAGCTGCTCCATGCGTCGTAACCAAAATTCGCAGCGACGCATTGATTTTTTTATTTCTCTTTTCGAACACCGAAGCTCGAGTTTCTGCAAAACCGGAAGGGCCTGTCGGAGCTTTCCGATGCCAGTCTCGGGACGTGAAAGCACAGAAAAATGGTCTTTTCATTTTTCTTCCCCGTCCACCATCTTCCGAACATTTCCTTTTGAAACCCCCGTTGTAAAGTCGCTGTAAAAAGTTGGCGGAAATGGGAGCGGGCAGTCTCCGGTCCTCGAAGTAAGAAAGGGTAAAATTTCATCCACCCTTCCCAGTATATTTCCCATCGTGCTAAATCTTCGGTGCAAAGAATTTACACTATCGTGATCGAAGATTATGAGGGGGAGGATCTGGATTCGCAAGAGTGAGAGGGAGTTTGGTTGTTCTTAATTTGACGGAGAAATCGTTAATCATTTTTTTTTTCCACCGAGGGAGAGGAAAAGAAAATTGTAGTTCGCGCCTCGTGCGCGAACGAAACAACAGTCTGATCTTTCTCAGCTACTTACTCCCCGGTCTTCTAAGTCGTTTCTGGATGACTAAGCGCATCCCAACACGTTCGGAACTTCGGTGATGGAAAGGGGATGTAGAATGAGAAAACGGTGTTTAAAGGAATTTTTTTTAGACGGGGGGGTTTGGAGGAGGGAGAGGGAAAGGTTGATGGTCGAGGAGCGTGAGCGTAAAAACGGACGAGTCAGAGAGCTCGGAGGGTGAAAGAATTCCTGTTAAAAGTTACCCTCAGCCCGGTCGGTCTCTTCCTCGCTCTTTCGCGGCAGTCTGAGCGTGAAAGCTCTTCCCGAACGAACGATCGCATTTCGATGAGTAGCATCAGACCTCGGGAAAACGACTCTTTCCAAAGGACCTCGAGCGTTTGCCCAGATTCACCAATTAAATACGTAATTTTAACGGTCGGCAGGCGAGCCGGTAAGATGAAATACCTATTTAATAAAAAAGAAAAAGAAAAGGAACCAGCAATAAAATTTGCTGTTAGCCAGCCGGCAATCACCGTCCCGACTAGACAGTACATTTTTTACGGAAATAAAAATATCGCGATAACAGGTCATTCGAAATTTTAATTGCCGATTCGAGGTCCTAATCACTATACGGAGAAAAATGGTTTAGCGGCTCTAACAAAATGAGTTTTGCTTACAATGATCTCGTTCTCGCAGCAAAACGATTAGTAAAAGCAGCAAAAAAAATTACTACGTAGAAGCAATTGGTTTTGCTATCACGACAAAACTTTCTTGTTATTGCGACGATCTAGTGTGCTATGAGAACAAACGATGCCTGCTGTAATTCGATGGTTGCACGGAGAAAAATAATCCTGTTTCTGTAACAAAATGTAGATCGTTAATAATTTATTGTTGTGGCAGCAAAAATATTTGGTTGCTACAGCAAAATATTTGTTGCCAGAGCAAACTATTTGCTTCCACAATAAAATATTTTGTTGTCCCTATGTTAACCAGCTAAATCAGTTATGGTAACAAAATTCTTGTTGTCCCAACAATTTTTTTTTTCTCCGTGTGAGTAATGACTGGTAACAGGATGATTATAGATACGTACGCACAGAGAAAACGGGTTTTGTTGCATTAACGTACCACACGTTAGCCTAACAAAACGTCTGTCAGCATAATGAAGATAACGTCATTATGCTGACAAAAGTTTTGTTAGGCCAACGTATGGTACGTTGGCGCAACAAAACCCGTTTTCTGCGTGCGTACATCAATTTGAAGATTGACTCATTGCGTTTGTATTTTATCATTTTTAATTTTATTATATTGACAATAATGTCTGCATTGTAATTGCAAACTCTTGAAATGTACTGTATATGGATGCGCGGAGAAATATGGTTTAGCTTCTATAACAAAATGAGTTTTGCTGACAATGACCTCGTTCCCGCAGCAAAACGATTCCACTCTATTTTTTATTTTTACTCGAATACAAAGGGACTGTTTCCTCGCCTCTTTGCTTTCATTTTGCGCCTCGAGCGTCTCAAGCTCTTCGTAGTTGTTGGCACATATACGCGCCGCACTCAGTCATATAACAAATTTTTTTGTTACAGTAACAAAGGCTGTTTTTTGCGGTAGCAAATTGCTCCAAGCGAAAAATGTTGCTATGGTTACAAAAGCTGATTTTGTAATCCCAATACTGACAAACTACATTGGTTACGGTAACAAAGAACTTGTTGCACCAACAAACTTTTTTCCTCCGCGTGGTATCGCTGTTCCTTACGGCTCGCAAGTAAATTTTTATTTTACATTACTTCAATAAAATTTATCGAAATTATCTCTTCCGCTATCTTTCTCGAGAGTTTGATCCTGGAAGACCCCTCACATTTAACTCCCCTCGAAACATGACCGACGGTTAAAAAAAAGTTTAATCTCCCGGTACATCGAGTCAACTCCGCCAAACGGATGTTTGCTTTGGTTGATAGTTCGCGCCAAATTGGCACGGTCACTGAAGGGATTTGTTCGTCCGGGAACGGTGGTCATTCGCCATTCAATTCGCCGGCCGATGGTTCGCGAACGAGTGAGAAACACAAACAGACAGCTCGACCATCGGTCCCGTGGCCACCGATAACAAAGATAACCCGATGAATTAACGTCGTCGAAAGGGCAGAGTACCGAGGACGGCGGGGATTAGCGAAAGAGAGTCGCCGGTACACGGGACGCGCCACTAGTTCTGGACCGGAGTCCCAGCATCGGGCTCGCATCCCTGTCGGCGGGGATGGAGAGCCGGGCCAGTGGCTCGAGAGACAGTGAAATAGAGAGTTACACTCCATACAACTCTCGCCGACGGCGAAAGAGAAACAGAGACACGTAACCCTATACCGCACACACACGCGCACGGAGATAACTACGATAGAACGAAAGAAGAGATAGGGGAGAGCGGGGCAAAATGGGACAGTGGGGCAAAACGGAACGGTGAGGGCAAAACTCAATTGTCCGATAATTTTTGCCCCATTTTGTCTCAACGATACATCCGGATCATCAACCCCGTTTTGCCCCACGGACCACCATCATGAGCATCCAAAAGTTATTGGAAAATACACTGTAAAAAATGTTATGAAATTCACAACATGGAAATTTTATTTAATATACAAAGTTATATGAAATATACAACCTCGATACATGAAATTAGAGTTCATATACATTGTATTTGAATTTTAATAATTTAATCTCAAATGCAATACCTGTATATTAAAACGACCGATGATGGCATTGAAAATTAAGACATCCGTATATGAAAATTATGTTATTATTACAAATATTATACAAATAATATTGTTTTTAATGTACCGGTAACGAAATATTCTTACATACGTGTCAATGAAATCTCGTATACCGTATATACATAAAACTTCATATACGTTTATGAATTGTCAAACAGAATTTTTTTACAGTGTAGCGTCTTGTCTCATTATCCCGTTTTGCCCCGCTGTGCCATTTTGCCCCACTCGCCCCTAGCTAGAGCCGAGAATTAAAGAGCACGGTTGGATCGGAAGAGATACATCCGTTAGCGCGAGAGAGCCAACGAAAGATTTGAGATTAGCCGCTGATGCTGTACTGGCTCCGGGCTTAGCGCCATACGATTCGCCGACTCTCTACTGCGGTCAAGCCCCCGTAGCGGCGAAACATGTTGCGCTATATGCCAAACATACATTATATATGGGCAAATACGGCGACGCAGCCTGCGGTGAGAACCGGAAGGGCGCGTAGGGCATCCACCGAAGAGATCCGGACACGCCCCTCTGATTCCAATCGCCCAATATACGTCAATGTCTGACCCTCGTACGGCTACCAGGAGGCTCCCGGCGGTTGTAGTGGTCGGATTTATATACATGGATATAGCTAATCGTACGTGTGCGTACGTCCGATTGCCGCACACGTGGCGAAGTGAGAGGGAGAGCGTTGAAGAACCCCACCCCGAAGTGAGGGACGAGGCGAAACGAGCGGAGAGAAAGCGCGACGAGAGAGAACAAGCGTAGGGTGAGAGGAATCGAGAGCGAAATCATCGTTTCCTCGCTCGGTCATAAATTAAAGGGGAGTACCCACACCCCTCGAGTGTCGGGGTGATGGATCAACGCTCCGCGGCGAATTAATCGGTCCGATTTGTTGTTTTTTTCTTCGCTTTATATATCTATATACATATAGATGGAGAGAGAAATAAGCTTCGTTCTCTCTTTCTCCGAGGCTTCGTCTGTCCTCGCCGGCAGACCGCTGTCCCTCAATCCGCACCGTACAGCATTGGGACATGTGTGCGCGAAAAATTTTACGCCGACGTTGACGTTTCGTTTTGACGGATTGAAATATATATATATATTCCACATTAGTTTACAATGATTCAAACAAATATCGAAATTGTTCTGATATTCTATTTTGTCACGCAATAAAATCGATACCGAAGGGTGAAAATTTATGCTATCGAAACTTTTTCGAGGTACGCTGAATTTTTATTTTAGAATGGAATTTTTTATACAATTTATTTTATACAATACAATTTTCCAAAGGTTCACACGATGAGCCAGCGGCGGAAACCGATGTGTAATTTTCATTCGAAAATTTCCGGCGCGCCGGCATTTTTGGGTAGGGTAAAAGTGGTGAATATGGCCCACCTCGATTAACACGTAAATCAATGATAAAAAAAAAAAAACAAGTCTCTTTAATGTTGATGAGACACGCGTGAAAATTGGTGTCGCGGACGACTGCCGGTCTATTTGAAACGGAATACGTGTATCCGTCTCTCATCCCTTAAACTTCAATTGTTTGACGTTTCGTTTTGACGGATTGAAAAATATATATATATTCCACATTAGTTTGCAATGATTCACGGAAATATCGAAATTGTTCTGATATTCTATTTTGTCACGCAATGAAATCGATACCGAAGGGTGAAAATTTATGCTTTCGAAACTTTTTCGAGGTACACTGAATTTTTATTTTAGAATAGATTTTTTATACAATATTATTTTGTAAAATTTTCCAAAGGTTCACACGATGAGCCAGCGGCGGAAACCGATGTGTAATTTTCATTCGAAAATGAATTTTGGGTAGGGTAAAAGTGGTGAATATGGCCCACCTCGATTAACACGTAAATCAATGATATATGGACCGGGCCATATTCTCCACTTTTACCCTAATTA
>JAPYZC010005857.1:0-10968 GCA_030522665.1 Ichneumoninae sp. A BG-2022a | reverse complement strand
ATATAATATATAATATATAATATATAATATATAATATATAATATATAATATATAATATATAATATATAATATATAATATATAATATATATAAAATCCCTATGCGCGCTGTGCTGCTAGGGTATTTGACAAAATTTGATATATTTTTATTATCCCCTTGACTGGTCGCTGGACGTTTGCTGGATAAGCATTGTGAGCGAAGGCATTCATCGGGACGGGTGAAAAATGATGATCCGTAATGATCTGTCGGTGGGAGGCGATAACGATGTCGACAGTGAAAATGTATTGTAGGCATGTGACGGACGTAGTATCAATTTGGCGAGCACATTTTCGGAGAGGAACCAGTAAAACACAATGCAGATTGCGTTGTAATTTTTTGGAGCATGTAAAAAAACCGCATTAATCCCCGAGAACCTACGCTTTCACAGTTTTACCTGTTCTCGTTCACGTTTAAAAAAAAATCTACGTTAACAATGGAAATTCCCGTTTTCTTGTTTAAAATAAAGCCCTGTTATCAATGGAAAATTCCCGATGTTAAAAAAATCCATGTTAACAATGAAAATCTCGAAAAATATCGAAGGGTATTGTGATCGTTTTATTCGTGATGTGATTGACTGCCGCGCAAGTCTGAAGCTGATGCTCTTCGATGCGTCAGTTTGGTCGTACAGTAATAATTGCGCTTCTTGACAGTTAATCAATATTATTTTTTAAAAATGTCGATCATTATTTTGAAAAAAAATATGGATATCGTTACATTTATTCGCGTTGAATTTTGTACAAACGACGCATTGAAGAAAGCTTCGTTCGGTATCTCAATATTAGTACCGCTGTCTCTTTTTGGTAAGTTAAATAAAATATATATCCTTCCTTAATTTCCCAAGCCTTCCTCAATTTTTTGTTATTTCATATTATGATATTTCATTAAATATGATATTTAATAAAAAAAAAAAAACGTGTAGTTTTTTATATCTGTATTCGCATTTTTCTTCTAAGCTGAAAAACATGACAGCGGGCGCGAACCGTGCGTATGAGCTAGTTGAGTTAAAAAGGAATGATAATCCGTAATGATCTGTCGGTGATTACGAGGCGATAACGATGTCGCCAGCGAAAATGTACTGTGCGCAAATCACCGAAAGTACGAATTTGGCCACTAAATTTTCGGCGACGAAAAATAGCCACATAATGCACATCGCTTCCTCATTTTCTACCGCACGTAAAAAGCCCACATTACGTCCCGAAATCGCGCGCTCTCACAGTTTCGGGAGTCAAAAGAGGAATGGTACCTCGTGGCAGGTGAACTCGTTCAACGCGATTTATTTATATATAAAAAAAAAATGTAACGAAACGCTGACGCCAGTTTCGTGCCCAGTCATGAGCGGTGATTTGATTCGTCGGAACTGCCGGCGGAGAGTTCGACTGTCGCCGATTTATCTCGGTATCATTAAAAATGACACGTGACACGGAATTTAAGGACGGGACCGATGCGAAAATGTTTATTTTCGTCGTCACTCGAACGATCAATTTATATTTCAACAACCGACTAGTTCGATCGATTAACGAATATCGCATCGTCCAGGTGTGCTTCCCCCCTCCCCCCCCCCTCCCCCGCAGCAAGCGACCTCGTCGATTATGCGGCGTTTCCTATTAATACAGATAATATATCCGATGAATTAAGCGGCGACGCGCATTAGCGAGTGTGAGGGTCCAGGGGGGGGGGGGGGATGGATGCGTATGTGCACGACAGTGCGGCTCGCAGACAGCCCGTTGGTGATTATCGCTGTATGCGAGGGGGATCGATAAAATGGAAGGAATAATCATACACGAAACCGCTCACGCGATCCTCGATCGTCTCACCGATGTGTGCGCACACGCAGCCCGCACGCAATGCCAGGACGTCATTTCGCAGTTAATTCGCGCCCAGAGCTGCTCCCCGAGGACGCCGGGACGCGTCGACAATTTCAATCAATTTACATTATTGTTCAACGCAAAGATGCCCCCGATGCTGCGGCGGTGTTATTATTTTTTTAACGCACACACGAGGCTCTCGCATCCCTGCACACGGCCGATCGCCAACGAACCGGGGCAAGAAGCGTGAAGCGGAAATAATTGATTTTTAAAGCCGCGATCGGTAGTCTCAGAGCGGCAGAGCCTGATTACTTCGAGCAAATTTTTCGGCAAAAATTGGGTTCAAAATTTTGCACGTAATTTCAATATTTCAATCGGCATATAGAATCGGTAATAATCTTATAGTATTGATGCTTCCTTGCGGATTGAGCTTTGTACACTGAGAGCAGGGTCCAGTAAAAATTACCGATCATTTAAGAGAAATTGCCACGTGAAGCTTTGTAAGTAAAAGCAAATTACGCAGAAGCGTTGCGAAAATTTATAAACATCGACATTTTTTTTTACGGGACATCAGTAGCATTTCCTTGTAGTCAACATGCCCGTCACGCATCGGAGTAGGTATTTTTCTGGGAGCGTCATTGGAATTCTCCAATTTAAAAAAGCATCAGAATGCAAAGGATTTTTTTTTTTTCATGCATATAAGAACTTTTATTTATAAAAATTGTATACCTCAGAACCGATTTTTCCACAGAAGCTTTGTAAGTAAGGAGCTTTGTAACTAAAAGCAAATTATGCTTTTAATCAGAGGCATCGTCGAAAATTTATAATCTTTAAAGTATTTTTTTACGGGATATCAGTGATATTCCGTGTAGTCAGGATGTAGTCAGGTTGGCCGTCACGCATCGGAATGGGTATTTTTCTGGGAGCACCGTGAGTGGATATAAAAAAAGTAATAGTAAAAAATCAGGTATACACGTGGAGCCTCGTTCTATTCAATTCTCTGCAGAATGAGCGGGTAAAGGTGGAGGAGGCTGTGCAGGCACAGGGTCATTTCGCGCAACCCGTGCGAAAACCCATGGGCCATTTCGTGCTTTGGGGTCGACTGGAAAAGCCTCGTACCAATCGATTTTCCGGTTGCACCGTAGTGTAGGGAATACATGCGTGCACTCGTAGTGCATTGTTATTACACTCCACTTCGGTGTAGACCCGAGGCTCGGTTATGTGTACACATATATTCATACACATATGCATACGGTGTATTAGACCGAGGGGATGCGAAGGTAAACGGGAAGCTCATGCCGGGCTCGCGGGTGTGCGAGGCGCGTTTGGCCTCCCTCGATGCGTGAAGAAGCGTTGATCTCGATAACTATTAAGTTAATTGAGCGTGGATCGACGAGTATTTAAATTTTCACTCCCCAGTACCGTGAGCGCACAACGCTCGTTCGGTCACGAACGAGCGCATCGACTCCACGATTTTCCCTCCGATAAACCCAACGAGCACCGATCCGATGTGACGAAAAATATTCGCCCGACGAATATGGCTTTGTTCGATTAATGATTCAACGGCTAAGCAACACCGACGCGAGCTTTCAAGCGGCAATTTCGCCGCGGAGATCGGTTCTGAGGTATAGAATTTTACCCACAAAAATTCATCCTCAGATAAATGAAGAATAACCATGAAAAATTAAATTCCTTCGCATTCTATTTTTTTTTTATATATTGTGAAAAATATTGGTTTTGAGGTATACAATTTTTATACCCACAAAAATTAATCCTCAGATGCATGAAGAATAAACATGAAAAATTGAATACTTCGCATTCTATTTTTTTTTATATTGTGAAAAAGATGGGTTTTGGGTATATAATTTTACCCACAAAAATGAATCCTTAGATGCATGAAGAATAAACATGAAAAATTGAATACGTCGCATTCGATTTTTTTTTTTATATTGTGAGAAAAATTCTTGGCGAATCGCTAAACTATAATCTGATTCGTGGACAGGGAAAGAGTATTACAGTCGTAAATAAGAGAAGTCGATGCGGGCGGATAGCGGGGAAAATATTTGCGAGACAATGTTTGTCGATCGGAAATATTCAACAGATAGAATTTTATGGTGCATGTAATCCCGTGCTTTTACAGGTGGGCTTCTTTATCTGAGGAGGAAGATTAAAAAGAGAGAAAAAAAAACGAAGCAGCACGGGAGTCGTTAAATCGAATGGCTTATTGGCTACGCGAGGCTCTATCGGCTCAGGATCGCCCCATCGGGAGCTCCTCTGCTACCTCTAGAGATTACCTATGGACGGATGGATCTGGCTCCTACATACAGATTCCCTGCTCTGTCTGTGCCGGGATACGGCAGATTAACTGGTACACTTTACGTACAATTACTGTACCCGATCGAATCTCACGGGCTATTAATCCGGTTCGACGATTCTTCAATTAAAGCGATTCATTGAGAGCGCTCGTTCCATTCAAGATGCAGCCGATTTGATCATATTCGCATGTGATATTACGTGGCACAAAGAGAAGGCTGCAACTGGAATTAATTGCAAACTGGCATCTACATTTTTAAATTTCTACCATCGCTTGCGAAATTTCGTCCGGAAAGAAGTATGATGGTTCATCATTTAAAAAAAAATTAAATCTCATAGAATTTCAACGCTATTTTCTCGCGAAATTGGTTACCTAAAATTGTTCAATTTCAGTATAATTTGTGTTTTTTTTTTTAGTGTGCAGCGCATGCACACTAAAAAAAAACAGACCTTCCATCAAGTTCGCATTCCTTGTCCACCCAGCGAGACTTTGATCGTAACATTTTTCAAAAAAAAATTTCGCTCAGAACTCTCGCCAAAGATATTTAAAAAAAAAAAATGAAAAAAGAAAAAACTGGAATGAGCGAAAAATTTAAAGAGCACAAACTACACGTAAGAGAAGCTGATCCTGCGAGAGCCGTATCGAGACTCTCCCACGAAAGTGTCCGATAAAAAATAAATGTGGTTAAGAAGGGAAAAAAAAGAAAGAAAAAAAAAAAAAAATTGGAGTGGACAATAAATCCAACGACTTATCGATGAGGCGAGATCGAGTCCTGAAGTAAGAAGAACAGCGATGGAGTTTGCGTCCTGTACGGTTTCTCCGGGGCTTGCGACGGGGGTTTCCCTCCCGTCGGATTATGTGGAGGCTGCCGCGCGGCACCGGCGCCTCGGGGGTCCGGATGATCCTGTCGTTATCGGCGTCGCAGACCGACAGGTTATTAATAAACGTGTTTGGCGCGTTGCGCGACCCTCGCCTTAAACCTCGAAAGAGGGAAAATGTAAGCGAAAGATTAAAACAAAAAGCTTTTAAAGAAGAACCTTTATGAAATGATACCAACATGAGTCAAAAGTAATGTGAAGTAAATAATCTATGATTTAAAAAAAGCAAAAAACAAAAAAAAGAAATTAAAAATATGCAATTCCAGTTATATCGAGCGGCGGGCTATTGGCTATTCTCGATAAAATGTAAGCGAAGAATTAAAATGAAGTTTTAAAGAAGATCCTTCATAAAATGGTACCGACGTGAGTCAAGAATAATATGAAGTAAATAATTTATGATAAAAAAAAAGCAAAAAAGAAAACGACAAAAAAATTAAAAATATGAAATTCCAGTTAAATTGAGCGGCGGGCTATTGGCTATTCTGGCTAAAATGCAAGCGAAAGATTAAAACAAAAAGTTTTAAAGAGGAACCTTCTTAAAATGTTATCGGCGTGAGTCAAGAATAATATAAAGTAAATAATAGGATTAAAAAAGCAAAAAAAAACAAAAGAATTAAAGATATGCAATTCCAGTTATATCGAGCCGCGGGCTATTGGCTATTCTGGCTAAAATGCAAGGGAAAGATTAAAACAAAAAGTTTTAAAGAATAACCTTCATAAAACGATACAAACATGAGTCAAGAACAGGATTTTAAAAAAAGCAAAAAAAAAATGAAACACATGTGCAATTCCAGTTATATCGAGCGGCTAGCTATTGGCCACGAGCCATCGGGCATCGTCAATGTACCCTTCGATCGATCGCGTCATAGAGTCTCCAGAGATTCGCTGTGGAAATTGTGAAATTCGGCGAGACGAGGTTTAACGCTAGAAGCAACTGGCTTTGCCCTGCCGGTTCGCAGGCTTGATGCACTCACGTTCAAAGGTGTGCACATATGTATATGTGTATATATGTACATTATACGTATACACATTGTGTATGAATACAGGGATGCGGTACGTATTAGGTATGCATATATGTATTATGCGGAGCAGTGACAATGACGACGAGGCCAAACGACGTTATTGATTGGCGTGCTGGAGTTATTAATTCGTAGGGTTCAATTATCGGGACGGCGAATCTCTCGGGCGCGGTGAGGACCGTCCGTGAGCCAGAGTGGAGAGAGGAACGGAGAGGAGCACCGGGAGAGGGAGGAAGTGAGAGAGCGCACGCTTTGCCGCGCTCGATCTACGGCCAATGCAATAACCCGCAATAATAGTAATTCAATTTCGGCGCTGCGGCATCGTACGATATCGCGGCCGAGTCAAGCTATACGGATAATGTATACAGTCAAGTAAACATAGGTTAGTGGGCTTTGGGATATCGGATGTGTGTACTATTTTCTCGTCGGTGTGTCCCGAAGCTGAATGATGCGACGGGAAATGAATCACTATTGACAGCTTTACTCCGTCCGTATTTCTCTCGCGGAGCGGGTACGCGTGCTAAAATCCACTGTCGCGACTAACGTTCTCTTCGGCGGGACGAACAAAAAATTTCACACGGACGGTTTTTTTTTTTTTTAAGATCCGGGTCGAATATGTGAGATTTTTTCACGTTTTTATGTTCTGCCTTTCGCAGAAGGTAGTTACTGACGTGAGTCAAGAATAATAGGAAGCAGAGAGTGGGATAAAAAAATCGTAGTTTACGATACTAGTGCGAAAAGCGATCTTTCGATGAAGGCTGTGAAGTTGTCTGCACGAGCTGAAGGCGAGCATGCTACTTTGTTTCACTCGGTGGGAAAGCGCGGTTTTACCCACGCTTTTGTGGATTTTTTTCCAGGATTCGCGTGCGCAAAATCCTCATTTTTACACCTTGTGAAATAAAATTTTGTACGGTACTCGTGCGAAAAACGTTTTCTTAACTCGTGTGATCGCAACAGTCGCCTTCGGCTCGTGATGCAAACTCACACTCGTCAGAAAAAGTTTTTTCGCACTAGTAACGTAATGTACCGTTGTATGACAAGTGCACAAAAACGTCCACTTTTTATGCCTGCAGTGTGGCGAAAGCGTGCGAAAAAATAATTAGACTGTTAAAAAGTGTGCGGAAAAGTAGTTACAGTGTTACGAAGGTGTGTAAATAAATAACTGGTGTGATCTGCGCAAGCGCAGTATTTTTCTCGCACGCTTTACTAAAAAGCGCCGCTTTCGGCACGCGTTACAGGCACGAAAAGTACAACTTCTTGTGCACGTGTCACAAAAAAGAAAAAAAAATCAATACAAAACATGAGAGTCACGTGCAATTTCCAGTTATATCGAGCCGCGAGTTCATCAAGCGACGTCAGTTCATCGAGACTGCTCAAACTTGCGTTGATTTTCCCAAAATTGTTTACTTACACCTCGTGAAACAAGCGCACGAGGCTTTAACGAAGTAAATTGAATTTTACTTTTTTTAGAAAAAAAATATTTTTCCTCGAATTTGTCCAACTCGGTCGCCCTGGCCATGAAATCGCGCCCGAACTTAGGTTCGCTCGTTAGTTCGCGACTGCGAACGCAGTGCGCCGAGGTTGACGGGGCGAATAATACACCGACGATTTTTTTTCTTTTTTTTACCCCCCGATAGGAATCTGTTGCAAACGAGGGTTACAACATGGGAATCGCCTCACTGTTGGGACCGCAAACACGTAGTTACGCAACAAATACAGCTCAGCTACGGTGGAAAGGGAAAGGGGAGGGAGCCGCAAAACCGAACGCAAGCTGAAACGATCGGAGCAAATGATCGTGCACCCTGCAACGATGGCACATATATATATATATATATATATGTATATATATATATATATGTGTATTTATTTATATATAGATATATATATTTATATATAGATATGTATATATAGACGGGAGAAGGCCGAGGTGTGGGAGGCCAGACGATCCATTAATCATAGGGCACGAGGAGAGCGTGATTAATGATTCGCGTACTATTACTATACAACTATTCCCTTCCAGCAGCGTTTTCCTACCCCTTCGCTGCCGAGCCGATGCGGTCCGTTCCGCGTCTACCATTCACCCGCCCGTTCGAGCTTTTCCCGTCAGAACCGAGCTTCCACTACCGAAGTTCGACGTTCTTATTCTTCGCGCCGATAGCGCGATGCACGTCATTCACGGAAGCAACACGGCCCGAAGAGAATCATCGTGCCTTAAAAGAGAGATAGAGGGAGAAAAATAAAAGAAAAACTCGACTCGGTTCGAGGAGTCGGTGTTCACTCGCCTCCGCGCATTCGTTTCCATTCGCCCGAGTGCGACCTCCTCACCGACGATTAATATCGACCCTTTTCCCTTTTTGCCGGGAGACTCTCTCATCCACACGTTTTTCCCTTCTCCGCCAGGCCCTCCCCCCCCCCCCCCCGCCCCCCCCCCCCCCCCCCCCCCCCCCCCCCCCCCCCCCCCCGACGCCCGCTTGCCCCTCCGTAAACCTTTACGCCTGTCTCGCTCGTCACTCATGTGTGTTGTTGCTACGAAGAAATGAAAATGAAAAGGGACGTTGCAGAGAGCGACCGGGAGAAGAACAAATATTTCTTCATTCCCGCGCACGATCCACCGTCTCGAGTGAACTCTTGTGATGATTACGCTATATTATTATTATGCCGGACAGGCGCGCGTTGTGAAGTTCTGTGAGAATTGCGGACTCTTCATCCGTTATTAAAACTTTTAACGGAAACACAATTTTCGTGTATTTGTTGTCAAAGAAATTTGGATAAAAATAAAAATTGTTCGCTATGTATCGTCGATAGGGAACTTATCTCCTTGTTAGGGGGGCGGGGGAGGCGGGCTAGGCTGTTAGCAATTAATAAATAGATAAGTATACTGAAAAAGAAAATTCACTTGCGGGTCGCTAAATTTTTTTAAAATTTCAATTCTACCTTCAATTCTTACAATTCCATGTGATATTGAATCGACGGCAAGAGTGTTAAGGTGACGTGTTATCGTTTCAATCCCGCATGGACTTGCAAGAATTGAAAGTAGAATTGAAAAAACAATTCTTATCTTTAGCAATCCGCAAGCGAATTTTACTGGAACCATTAAATTTTTTTTTCGGTGCAAAAGAAATTTCCAACTATTGGGTGAGAACGAAATTTGGGCTCAAACTTTGTACATCTTTTTTCTTCTGTGCATCAAAAAATATCTGTGGCTACGATCACAAGTCTCGAATTGGATTTTTAATACTTAAATTCGTAAAAGGGTAAAAGTGGTGAATATGGCCCACCTCAATTAACACGTAAATCAGTAATATATGGACCGGGCCATATTCCCCACTTTTACCCTATATCAAATCTGCATAAGAGTATCCGACAACTGGGACGTCTCCGAGCATTGGTAAAATTACCTTTCTCACCCTCACCAAACCGGGCCATAATCTTTATATATATTTTTATCAATATATTTCTTTACCATAGCAAAATCAAAAACACGACCCGGTCTCTCGACTCCGAGACTGCGTAACTTAATGATTTTCGCCCGAGGCCGCCCGAAGGATAAAAGTTCCTTCTACGCGCAGTTAAGATAAACAAGAATTACTCGGACCAGCGCAATATCTGTGAACGGTAACAAAAAATTCCGAGCTTTCCAAAGTACACGTACGTGTCGGCTAAATAAAGTTGAATAAAACCAACCCGGCGGGAGGGGGGGGGGGAGTTTTCTAGGGGGTGAGAGAGCGGTGTATCTGAGATGTTGCCGGCGCCCGCTAGTGGCCTCTCGCGGGAGCGAACGTTTTCCTTTATTACGAAGTTTGGATAGTACGAAACCAGATCGAATCGGCGGCTGCTTCTGTACTTTGCCACTCGGCTTGCTCGCCCGGTCGGGCTTCTGGCGAAAAAAAGTTTTTCGCCTCCGCCAGCTCGGCCCCTCGGCCACCCCCGTTTTCCTCCCCGACCCGTCTTGCCCCCCGCGCCGCCGGGAATATATCCGACGGACCGCTTAGCCGTGAAACCCCCGGAGGTGGAAGGAGAGCGCCGACGAGCCGGCCCGATCGTAAAGTTGGATATCGAAGAGGAGAGAATTTTAAGTAACAAATAAACGGCGTCAATATAAATTAACCTGGGGTGGAGGGCGCGAGGGCGGAAAGGACGGGAGGCAAAGTTGCCACAGCCGACCCCCGGCTGTGTGTGTGCTAGTGGGAAAGCCGCAGCTGCGGAATTCCGCAGGCACTCTCGAGGGAAAAAATGAATCATAATAATATCGTAATAAAGAATGTAAAGAAAATAATAATAATGATGATAAAGCAATAAGGGTGGACGTGAGTGGGAGACTTGCCGAAGTGGCTAAGGGAATGGGCGAAAAAAAGGTTTCCGAAGGAAACTTTGGTGCGAATTCGATGGTTTGTGCGTTTCGGCGATGAGTTCATGAAATCTGTAACTCTCGCTGGGATGAACAATTTGGGGGTTCGTGTAGGGTAAAACTGGGGAATATGGCCCGGTCCATAAATCATTGACTTACGTGTTAATCGAGGTGGGCCATATTCACCACTTTTTAACTCCCGACTGCCCCCCGGGCACAAAACTGGAGTTATGCGTTTCACAAATGACCCACTTTGTCATCTTTCCGAAGACGCCAGTGTTTGTCGAAACGATAAAATATTACTTAACCAAATTTGGCATATTGATTCTCTATATAATGATCTACACTGTAAAAAAATTTTGTTTGGAAATTAATGAACAGTATTGGAAGCTTTTTTACATAAACCGTTTCTGAAATTTCAAACACATGTGTGTTGCAATTTTACAATAACATTTGTACTTTTCATAAACATTTTTGTAAATTTTGCAGCAAAAGATTTGTAATTTTAATATCTGGTATTTTTATTTTACAAGCAAAGTACATTAATGTTTAATTAATATGAGTAA
>JAPYZC010005853.1:0-19862 GCA_030522665.1 Ichneumoninae sp. A BG-2022a | reverse complement strand
ATGAAATATGTACTTTTACAAATCGATGAAGTTTGAACACTTAAGAATATATCACACGTACGTTCTAATCAAAAATTTGAATACGACAAAAAATTTACTATTCTGACGTACGGTAAAAATTTGAAAAAAATTAATCGTATAAAGGCATCACGAACTCTGATTTTGCATAATAATAATACCTAAAAGTTATTAACTAATAAGTAAATAAATAAATTGTTTGAAAAATAGTCAGCGAAAGTCTTTTTTACCATGTCAAATATATATGTATTCATTTTTTAGAAACCATACAGAATAGAAATTTTTTATAGAAATATTCTTGCATAGAAAAAAAAGAGGTAAATAAAGTTCTACGATGAGACGTAATTCATAAGATATGTGTGAGTCCATATTCATCAGTTTCAATGCTATTGCATCGACTATAGTTGTATTTTAAGTGCAGCATATTTTAAGTACTTCCGGTACTTTAAGTACACTACTTAAAGTACATAATTACTTTAAGTATTTGAAAAAATATCAGTACTTAAAGTCTCGAACTTAAAGTACCAAATAAGTTCAATGTACTTTAAGTACCGCCCAGCTCTGCTAGGGATCGATCAAATAAACATTTGGCTGCTAGAAACTTAATTCGATTCGATGTACCGAATATCACGTCGCTCGTACCGGATCTCGTTTGGTAAAAACTACAAATCATTTTGTTCACATTACATGTAGATGTTCACATTACATGTAGATTTAGTTGAACGTATAGACCCGAACGATTTAGTTCAGTCAAACGATATTTTGTTGAGCCAACTGAATTTTTTTCTCAGTGTATCTATATTTGTTATCCATATATAGTCAACTTTTCGGTGCCCGATAATTGTTATCTTTCAGACAAAATCATATGATGACTTTTGGCTCACTTTTGTGACGAAAATTTATGTTAACAAAAAAATGGAATCATACCGTCAACGCACATATGGATAAAAATGTAAAGACATCTTAAAGATATCTTTTGGATAAATCTGAAAGATAACTTATAAAGGTTATCTTATAGAAGGCAATCTGACAATACTGCTACTTGGGCTGCAAGAAAATTATCAACCAACCCGATCGGTTAATAAATCGGCGGGTCGGATTCGAAATTTTGACGACGGCTTTTTAGCACATTACTGCCCGAAATCGTTTATGTAGAACAGATATTCGCGCTCAAATAGAGTTTCCGTATAGAATCACCTGAGACATTTGCATAATACAGTCAAGAAGTTTAATAATACAATGATTTTCGTGAGTAATACCGAAATAATCGGAACATCGAAAAGACGGACACGCGTTTCATACGCACCATCTTGGAAGCCCTCCGACAGCATCTATACATGGAAACTCGAATCTCTCCGCATGAAATAAGATTAAGCGAAAAGTGATTTCCACGGTTTGTGTCAGGAGAAGAAGCTAATTTACCAACGGCTGGAGAAGCATGCTATTCACACCTTTGAAGCAAGTAGATACATACATTACCGATAGCTCGCTTCCGGGACTCCTGACTCAAACCGTCGCAATCATTCTATATGAAAATTGCATTTGAGCGTGGATATTCATGTGTTTTACATAAACGATTTCAGGCATTAATGTTTTAAAGGCCGTCGTAAAAATTTCGAATTGGTCCCACCGATTTATTAACCGATCGGGATGTTTAAAAATCGCTTCGCACTACAGACGGCTGCGCGAAAAAAATAACATTTTCTTCCAATATGCAGTGCATAGGCGTTCGCCCTGATAGACAAACGACACGAAACGCAGCACATGACGCAATAATTACGGCATGTCCAGCACGTGCCGTAATTATTGTGTCATGTGCTGCGTTTCGTGCTGCTTTGTCTATCAGGGCGTAGCAAGTGAGTGCGATGTATGATCCATCGGGATTTTCATATTTATCACAAAAATCATTGTACCATTAAACTTTTTGACAAGAGTACGCAAATCTATTAGGATTCTATACAGAAATTTCATTCGACCGTGAATACCTTTGATATTTAATTATAAAGATTTTGGACTTAAACTACGCTAGAGACTTTGGATATGATAAGGTTGGCCACGATAAACGTTTCGCATTCGGTGAACTGTCTGGCACCCCGATTTTAACCATGTTTTTAACATGGTGAAGGGGAACAACCTTCACACTTGTTGGGGTCTGAAAATTCGAAAATTTAAAACCTGTGTCATTCGTGCAGAAATGTCCTGAAACGTGGACATTTCATGTTCCTGGTCCGATCTGGACAATTTTTTCATTATCGACCATTTTTGGCCACATACCTTCACACTTGTTGGGGTTTGAAAATTCGAAAATTTAAAACCTGTGTCATTCGTTCAGAAATGACATGAAACGTGGACATTTCTTGGTCCCAGTCCGATCGGGACAATTTTTTCATGACATTTCTGAACGAATAACACAGGTTTTAAATTTTCGAATTTTCATACCCCAACAAGTGTGTGGCCAAAAATGTGACAAATCCAAATTATCAATGTCTCACTAGGCTTAAGCTCAAAAAGGCCAACAGATTCATGTTCCCCACGCAAAAATACGTCGGCATACGTAGAAAATAATTATATAAACAGAAAAACATTTTATAAAAATAAAAAAAGTTTCGTCAAAAAATTGCAAGGCCATTTTTCACGTTCTTCAACGTCCTCAAACTGGCCGATAAAACGCTTCCAAACTTCGGGCAGGACCTATCTTGTGTATTTTTTCCCGTAGAACACGATGGGCACCTCGAGAATTTTCCCTACCTGCATTGGGAGCCGAGATATCGACGTTGGAAATTACGTAAATCGACGTTTTTCCAAAAGTGGCTTAAACATTAAAAAATCGTTGTTGATTCGATTTTTTTTTTCATAGCTATATTCGATGTATTTTTTCCCGCTGATCATGAATATGACAATTAACAAGTGGCGGATTCCGCAATTTTCCAATTAGAATTGTAGGTCCTAAAAAAAATATTTTTCTTCCCCACTGCGCTAAAATAACCACATTCCTTGCGTGCAATACGGGCGGAAAACCTAGGGAGTAATAGGGCTCATTACTCCCTCTGCAAGCTCTATTACTCCCGGGGAGTAATGGTCATTGGCGAATATCACGATTTTGCGACGCAAGAAATAACGTTATTTTAACGAAGTCAGGAAAAAAATATCGTATGCCACAAGGGAGGAAGTGCATTTTCATCTCGTGTGCATTTCTGCCCTCGCTTCGCTCGGACATCAAACTTCACACTCGGTGAATACCCGCACTTTCGTCCCTTGTGGCATAACATACTATTCTTCCACTCCAAACTATTGTGACAAATGCAAAAAAAAAGTGAAGCTAAAACATCGCACAAGCCGCTTTCACACATGGCGGAAGCATGGTTAACAAAAATGTTTGAAGCAATATATCGTTTCAAAAACAACAAACAAACTAACATGTTTTGAAGCAATATATCGTTTCAAAAACAACAAACAAACTAACATGTTTTGAAGCAATATATTGCTTCACAAACAACAAACAAACAATAGTACATTATGCTACAAGGGAGGAAAGTACGTGTTTTTCACCGAGTGTGGTTTGCAGCCCGAGCGAAGCGAGGGCTGTGAACACACGAGGTGAAAAACATGTTCCTCCCGTGTTGCATACGTTTTTTTATTTCCGGCCTCACTATAAGGTATACATTTCATACCTGCGACGGCGAAAAGCGAAAACCTGCCTGACCTCTTAATGTGAGGGCACGCAGCGTCCGAGCAACCATCGTTTAAAGTGATGGAGGTAAATTATAATACTGGTACTTTTTTAATAACATTATATATTTATTTTGGGACATAAAATAATGTAGCGGGAAATAAAGTGCTACTTTATTGCCCGCTCCGTTAATTACATCCCGCTAGTCTATAATAGGCTACTTTCTACCCGCCTCGCAGGTACGGAATGTAGACTTTATAGCGTGGTCGAGAATAAAAATGTTTTGAAGCAATATATTCGCGATCTTACGACGAGGCGACTGTAGTAAAAATTTGAGAACTCTAACTCATCGACTATCGGAGTTAATCCGGTCGGTCATCACGAGCTCTGCAATGGTAAAACAGATTTTCGGGCAAATGAGACGTCGGGTAAATGGATTTCTTGCAATGGATGTTTCGGTATATTAACCGTTGAGATTATGGCAAGTCAGCAAAAAGAACATTTCGTCATCTTGAACATTCGGACGAATGTAATTTCGGTCTTCTAGTCCTTCAGTAGATTACAATTTCGGGTACACGTTACATTGGACGAATGAATTTCGGGCGTTTGGAGCGTTCGGGATTATGAGATTTAGGACAAGTGACGGCAAGCCGACGGCACTGATAATTGCGCGGTATTTGCGACGCGAAAGAGAGAGAGCGAGTTCCTCGCATCAATAATTTTTCAGCAACACCCGTGTATCGCGAATAGTCATCGTAGGAAAGAGGTTTTTTTTTGTTTGTTTGAATAAACTTTATTTACGATAATTCCATCGTCGATCGAGGATGATCTGGGAATGTGCTTTTGGTCCGTCATTGTACAAGTTTCACGAGACTACATGGGTAAGAATTCCGGCTCCGCTGAGAGTTTTCCCCCCCATTTAACATCGAATTCGCAGCGTTCACGCGAATTAACGCCGATTCGCTGAGAGGTTATTAACGCCGATTTGTTTATTATTTATCCTCGCTATCGTAGAAATCGTACGAACCTAGGAGCTTCGAAAGATGGGGCGACAACGTCGTTGCGACTGTGAGTTAATCTCGTCCTTTTTCACTTTTTTTATGTAATGTTTTTTTTAAATGCTTAACAATGTAACTTACCACTGAATTTGTAGTTCGCGGCTGCGTGGTCGTTCAGCTTCTACGTCTTTCCCCTCATAGCGGCTTACAGACGAAACTGTTCACTGGCCGAGAACGCTCAGTTGCTAATTAAACTGGCAGCCGGAGCCGGAATGTTGCTGGTGACTTCCCTCGTCGTCAGAGGCTACTCCAGAGCCAACAATCCTGTGTACATCAAATTTATCAGGAGCCTGAGCGACACGGAAACGCAGAAGAAGCGAGAACTGCTCAAATATGATTTTGACTTCGGCGCATGGCCTGTGGACTACAAACATTCCGCTGAGCCGCCACGGTAAACAACATTAACCATGCATCCGCAGAGATCCCATCTTGTAGCTCGATCTGTTGTAAAGAACGAACTAAGCAAAACTCTTATGGGCAGGAAGATAGCCAGACTGGATTGGGTTTACAAACGGGACGGAGTCACTCTGCTGTTCTGCAAGCTGGCAGGATACGCGGTCGCTCACACCGTAGCCCTTAAACTGATGTATCCTGGTAGCATGACACTCATCAACTGGGCAATGAGTAAAGCCATATTTTAACATATTTTAAACGTCAAAATAAATAAGGAGAAAAAACATCGTAAAACAAAGGCAGTCACTAAACGAATTTTGCGACCGTTCTGATTGAAGGAACAACATTGCTTCAGGGCAGGATAGAATTGCTGGAGCAAGGAGGTGAACGTTACAAACTGCTTTCTTCAGACTCAAACAGCATCGACGTTATGCTCGTGGATCGTCGTAACAGGACACCCAATGGAGATATACTCGTGATAAGTTGCGAGGGTAACTGCGGTTTTTACGAGATCGGAATTGTATCGACTCCGTTGAAGAAGGGGTACTCAGTGCTCGGCTGGAATCATCCGGGCTTTGGAGGCAGTACTGTGAGGATTTTTTGTATTTATTTGATATTCCCACAATGAGCGATTTAATCGTACGTCAATTCATTTTTTCCCACAGGGACAACCATTCCCATCGCAGGAACAAACCGCCATCGACGTCGTAATGAGTTTTGCGATCGAGAAGCTTGGATTTCCGGTGGAGCGAATAATACTGTACGGCTGGAGCATCGGCGGATACACGGCAACTTGGGCTGCGGTTAATTATCCGGGAATCAACAGTCTGGTAATAATAATTTATCGAGCGCGATTTCCAAGCGACGCGATTTTTACTGAGGAGACGACATTTCTAAGGTCCTGGACGCTACGTTCGACGACGTGCTTCCTCTGGCGATAGCCCGTATGCCAACGTCAATAGAGTGCCTCGTGCGCACAGCTATAAGGGAACATTTGAATCTCAACGTAGTCGAACAATTGAACAAATACAACGGGTCGGTTTTGCTCGTGAGAAGGACCGAGGACGAGATAATGTGCACACCTCACAGCAGCCTCGGATACAATCGAGCTAACGATCTACTCACGAAATTATTGCTCCGGCGATACCCTCACCTCTTCGCTGACTGTCACGAGTCTCTCGTCGCGCTCATGGAATATCTCGCCAAACCGAACGACGAAGGACGAACGGCTTCGAAAGATTTGTCGTTTGATTGTGAGACATTTTTTGTTTATTTATTAACACTTTTTCATTCGTAATTGTGATGGAGAAAATTCGTTCGTTTCATTGCAGCTTCTGTCGAGGCCGATTGCTTAGAAGAGATAAGGAATACTAATGAAAAAATGTCCGAGGACGGCGTGGCGAAGTATCCGTCGCGATTGGGAGAGAATCTATCGAACCTTAAAAAATCAAACCTCGTTAAATATTTGGTGAGTACAGCGTTGAATATGTCGATTTTTATGTCGAGGGATTTATTGTAAACGATGGGAATTTTTACAGGCACGTAAGTACATGGAGGATCAAGCGTCTCAGCATTGCCAGCCTCTCGCAGTAAAACTCTTTCATCCCGGATGGGACGAGCCGTTGGGACGGCCGCATAGTAAACGTGATGAAAATAATTAAGATCGTAACGTAAGACATTGGGTGCGTGAACAGCCCCCGTCACAGGACCGATCTCGGAACACCGGCGCTTCTTCTGATCCAGTCGCGGCCGACAGTGTTTTTCACCCGAGATCGTTCGTCCGGTTCAAGCTGACCCGACGTTCTTCAGTTCCGATTGCTGTTTGCAGCGGCAACGGCGAACAACGCCGGGTCAATGGTAACAAATTGCGCAGCTTCGGGAATAGGGAAGACTTGGCATTTTTTTCTTCTTTTTTCGTAGGTAAATTAAATAATGAAGTATTTTATATACATAGAAAAAATGAAAAGTATGATCTTTTAATATCTCCACACACAAACGGAAAAAAAATGGAAAAAAAATCAGAGTGGATATCGTGCCACTGACATTCGAGATATGAATCGTTGGATTGTAAAACGGTTCGTGGAAAGGAAAACAAACGTGAGGCTTAGCAGCAATCCACGACGTATCGGCGTATTTGAAAATCTGCTCGCCCAGCAGTTAATCTTTTTTAAAAAAATGCATTATAAATAAATATATATCTCTGGAATATTGGCCGATTCTTCGGGTCTGATTTTAGGATATTAAAGTCACGCTAATTCGCGGTTACGTGTTCTGTAATCTATCGAGGATCGCTTTGAGCGAGTTCTTCGCTTCGAGAAGAGGATCGACGAACTTCGTTTTACCGGGCTTTAGCGGTCTGGCGATGAAAACCTTCAAGGCATCCTTCGTCTGCGACGGGAAGTAATCTCTTTGGCTGATTATTTCGAGGGCTTTGAAACAACCCTCGAGATTCCAGTCTATCTTGTTGGCGCTCTTGTCTTCGCTCTGAAAATTGAAAAAATAAAAATAAATAATAAATGTTACATCCCCTCGAGATGGATTGACCGATCATATTTGCGCTTCATAGGGCCTTTACGATTTACCTTCAACAATCCCAGATTCACCAACAACGTGTTGTTGATATTGGCAGACTGATCGCTGCTTTTCGCATACGAGAAAAGCTCCGAGTACAACGAGTCCGTAATTCTTTCAGCTTCGACCCTCACGTCGCCATAACCGCTTCCGCAGAGAGCCGATACTTTCATTACAATACGCGACAACTCCTCGGCATACTTGGCTTCCTCCTCCGAATTGTCCCCCTGTGACAGACTCTGAAAACATTTTTTGAACAAAATTATAAAAAAAAACTTCGTGCCATCCGGATCTTGGAGGAAAAATGACTCGACAAACCTTAGCGTGCTCGAGTAACAATTTCGTTCTGTCTCCTTGAAGAAGCAGCAAATTTTCACCCGTCGGTGCTTTCAAGAATTCACCGACGTTTACGACTTTTTTCTGCACTCTCTCGATTATTACAGCTTCCTCTTCGTCCTCCACGCTGTGAACGTCCTCCGGTTCTTCGGGCTCGTCGTTTCCGTCCTCCGATTCGTTTTCCGATTCCTCGTTAGCGACTTCCTCGTCGCTCTCTTCCTCGTCAGCGCTCTCGTCCTCTTCCAACGTACCGAGAGCCTCGATTCTATCGGAGCCCATTAGATACTCTCGCAGAGCTTCCACACCCTCGTTGCCGAACGAGTTTCCATCGAGTTGAAGACTCGTCAGCTGAGACTTGTCCGCCACGGCTCTGGCCAACGCGTCGACGGCGCGAGCTCGAATCTCGTTTTGCGACAGTATCAACTCCATCAGAGAGCCGTGCGAGCCTTCCACTCCTAGCGCATCGGCGAGTATCACAGCTCCTTTGGTCTTTATCAGACAATCGCCGAGATTGAGAGTCTCCAGGCATTGGAAATTCGTTAACGCATCGGCAATCGCCCGAGCTCCCTTCAGACCCACGGTATTGTCGTTCAGATTGAGAATTCTCAGTCCGTGATTCGCGGACAAACCGTTCGCCAGAGCGGCTATACCGACGTGATATATTCCGTTCTGCGGCATGACGACTTCCTCGAGGCTTCGTAATTTCGCGAATACCGAAGCCAGAGCCGTCGCCCCTTCGTTCTCCAGACGATTTCTGCCGGCTATGAAGACTTTCAATGCCAGTGGCTTTGCTTCTGTTGGACCAAAAAAAAACAATATATATCTCGATTCAACGATTTTTCTGGGGACAACATTCTAGCAAATGAGATGACACAAATTAACTTTTTTCATCTCTACCTTTGGAACTTTTGTCGTGACAATCGAGCAGTGCTTTGGCCAGCATCTTTCCTCCGGATATCCCAAGGCCGTTGTTATTGAGTCTCAACTCCTGCAGGGTATAGCAAGTTGGCGAGCTGAGAAAGGCAGCCAGACTCTTGACCCCTATCGGGCCAAAAGCATTGTCGCTGAGATCCAACTCTACGAGTCTCGTGCCCGCGCTGCAAAGTCCACCTCCCAGGTATTCCAGAGCTTTGGGAATCTCGGTTTTCATGCGACCGGTGAACATGTCTTTCCACAGGGCTCGCTTCAGAGCGTTTCCATGGGATTCCAAGGCTTTGGATATTGCTCCTGCCGCCTCTATGCCCAAAGTATTGCCTTCCAGATCGAGATACTCCATGTCTTTGCAGCTTTTTATGGCCTCGACTATAGCTTCGGCTGCGACGAGGTGAGAAAAAGCGTGAAAAATTAACCAAATTCCATAGTGCCGGAGAGGTTAACATTATCGAGAAAGAAGAGTAAAATGAGCTTACCGTCTTTTTCGGTATCCAATTTGAGGGATCTACCGGCGAAGGAAACACCGGCACCAGCATTTTTCGAACCAGCCTCGTTGAGCTGCTCGCCAATTTCTTTCAAGTTAAACATCGTCATGCTTCGAAAGTTTATCGGTGAGATCTCGGAACACGGGGGGTTAGAAGAACAATCTCGGCGGTGCACTTAGATTTGTCAAGCGACACTCGTCGCGAAGACGATTAAAGATAAATACAAATATACTATATCGTCGGCGATGAAAAAAAGGCAGACTTATCAACAGGATCGACGCTTGCACACGCTTGCGAAGCGACCAAACTCGCCGACCGGTAGACTTCCCGTTTACCCGCCTTTTTCTTCTTTCGAAGCTAGGAAATGGTGGGGTATCATTTATACCAACTTTATTTCAGTCAAAGCTCATTTCCGCCAAAAAGTAACTATGATGGCGAAACATCGGCAACCCCTCTTTTCTTTACAACTCTGTTCTGCACAATCAGAATTCTCCCCATCAGTGTCTGTACACGCACGATCCAACACACTTCTTTTACTAATGTATTTAAAATGCTGCCCAGCTCTGGTACAAACTGCAAATTTTTTAATTATAGTTGTATAGCTAATTTTATAGAGCCTGTGCCCCCGGCGGCACGAATGGGAAACAAGCAGACAATTGAAATTGATGAAAAAAAGTAATTGTTCAACAAATAATCAGTTAATCTTTTTTCTGTTTTCAAATGAATTGAATGATTTTATAGAAGCCACATGCATATTTTTCAGAATTTTCTTGAATTTTTGAAATTTTTTTAAGGCCACAACTATGGAACTGCTGGCGCAATCGCCTCGAAACTTTTTGTTCCGCGTGCAGTGCCAGTTTCGTTGCTGTCGGTAAGTTACCGGAGTTTTGGCGCTAGTTTTTCTCGGCCATCTGCTATTCGAAAACGTTTTGATCAAGATCGCATTGCAGTATTTTCCTCGAAAGTATTCTGTATAGTGATTCTCGCTCGATTAAGACTAATTAAAGAACACGCTTCAGCGTTGCTACGCTACAGGTATTCGTATATAAACGCAAATACACAATACAAAGGCGTCGGATGGCTGGCTCTCTTTCCTCTGTTCGGGACTTTGTTTACTCGCGACAGAGGTCAAACAACAACGATCAGGAGACGCTTCTTTGGAAACCGCACAAGACCGGGTTCAGAAAATGAATTTCGGAAGTTATCGAACAACCCTGGTGAGAATATTTCTCTAACAATTTGTCTAAAAAAACTCTATCCGGACCGTTTTAGTGATTTTCAGAAAACGTTCCGAAATTGTTCTCTGTTTCTCTGCTATTTCCTAATCAATTCTAGCATTTTCTCTGCAAAACGGCAGTTACAATTTATCAGAGAAATCTAAAGTATTTTACGAAAATACGAGTTGTCTCTAAGATCTACTCATTCTGTTTGTTACTCGTAACAAAAGTAAACATAAAAAATGAATTTCATTTAATTTTACTACGTAAAACGATATTATTTTATTATTATTATTAAACATTACAGGAAGGAAGTGTAACACTTATAAAATCTGCATCTCATTAACTAAATTAAATTTTTCTTTTTTTTATTATAAATTTCATGTGAATATATACAGGTCCAGCCTGTTCTTGAATTCATTGACAGATTAGTTTTTATTTTTATTTTTTGCCAGATAAATGTTCGCGAACGTAGCTAGAGTGTTAAAAAAGTGTGCGCAATAGTACTTTGCGATAAAAGTGTTGTAAAGCGAACTTTATACGCACGTTGTAAAGTGCGGCGAGTGCGACTTATTTCACGTTCCGCGTATGATGTTCGATACACCGCACTAGCACAACATTAGTACATATCGATACGAGTGCAAAAAAACTTTTTCTGATAAGTGTGAGTTTGCAGCACGAGCCGAAGGTGAGTTTTGCAATCACACGAGTTCAGAAAACGTTTTTCGTACGAGTGTCGAACAAAATTTTATTTCACAAATTGTGAAAATGGAGGTTTTCGTACGCGAAGCGTGCGAAAAAACCGCCATTTTACGATACTAGTGCGACAAAATTTTTTCTGACGAGTGTGAGTTTGCAGCACGAGCCGAAGGCGAGTGTTGCAATCACACGAGTTAAGAAAACGTTTTTTGCACGAGTATCGTACAAAATTTTATTTCACAAGGCGCGAAAGAGGAGTTTTACGCGCGCAAAGCGTGCGTAAAACTGCACTTTACGCACCGAGTGAAATAAAGTACTATTTTAGCTGGCATCCAGATGTATGTGTGTGGATGTGCGTGACAGACTTGCATCGTTGAAAACGACTGTAACCCGAAATAGGTTTGAGATAGCCAGTTGAAAATTGGTACACCAGTAGAGTGGTCCCGTCTCTTCATTCAGTTGCAATTTTATGCAATTTTGAATTTTTTGGAAAATGTCTGTGTTGCGGAAATTTTCAGCTATCGTCCTAAAACTACACACGAATATAATCTTTCGATCAGAGACCTTTGGTATTGAATTTGGTCGAAATCTATCCAAGCGGTCAGATTTTATGGGATTTTGATGGTTTTGAAAATGGCACGGGCATGGACTAACACTGTACAATGTTTCGCATTAAATTTGGAAAAAATTGGTCCAATCGTTTAAATTTTATGGGATTTTGAAGATTGTGAATTTTTCAAAGATTTATTTTTTACGTCTGACACGAGTTTCCGAATCAAATATCACGGAAAGACTAAAATGAGTTATAATCTTGTAATCAACGGTGAAAGATAGATTAAAAATTGCCTTAAAACGACGCAATCTTTAAATTTCATTTTGCAATTTCCTATAATAAATTTTCTGGTGTAAATTTTTTCGGTTTTAACCCTAGAACTCATGACATAATTTTTTTACCTTCAAACCTATGACTGGGGTCCAAACCCAACCCACGCTTTTCTTGATCATAAAACCGGTCCTATACTGATAAACAGACTTTCTCATACATGATTTTCTTCGTTTTATCATAAGGAAGAGAATGGTGTGGGAAAAATCTGATTTGATTTACATTTAGTTAATGAAAAACCCATTCGAAGATTTGAAACCGGAAAAAATCAGCAAAAATCAGCTCATTTTTTCGCGTTCGCGTGGGGTGCGTTCGGACCCCAGTCATGAGTTGCAGGGTTAATTTTATGAGATGTGTCTCTTTTTTTATGATACGAAAAAAGGTGCGACGTAATTTGCACGTGATTTTTCTATACGTAATTCAAAAATACAATCTAAAAAAGTTGAAAATTGAAATTTTCATAGTTTTTTCATGATTCTTTATTATTTTTTTTACAGACAATATAATCGCCGTTGGGAGTTCCTCGGGCTCTGTCAAAATATTTGATATCAACAGTCACAGACTTGGTAAAATACGCCTCCCGGACCGTATCCAAGAACGGCATTTGTTTGGGGCAGGTTGTTTGCCTTTACATTCACAATTAAAGATGCTTCACACGTACATTCCCAGCCAAAAGTGATTCAGTAAGAATTGGAATACTTCCTATTTGTATAAAAATCTGAAAAATCAAGTGTATTAAAGGTGTCAAGAACATTGATTTTGCATAATATAATGTCAAAAAGTTATTAACAAATTGATGAAAAAAAGTAATTGTTCAACAAATAATCAGATAAACTTTTTTTCTCTTTTCCAATGAATTCATTGATTTTATAGAAGCCACATGCATATTTTTTCAGAATTTTCTTAAATTTTTGAAAATTTTTTAAGGCCACAACTACGAAACTGCTGGCGCAATCGCCTCGAAACTTTTGGTGTGAACTGTGGAATCGTGATACGAAAACATATTCGAAATTCGTGCGTCTATGTCGATTTTTCAAATTATCGAAAAAAATATTTGAAATTTAAGAAAATTCTGAAAAAAATTCATGTGGATTCTAAAAAAATCAAGCAATTAATTTAAAGTGAGAAAATAAAAGGTTTTCCGATATATCTTTTTTAAACAATTGATTGTTTAAATAATTTTTTTGTAACCTTTTGGCACAAAAGGTTACAAAAAGGTTTTATTATTACGCATTATTATGCCAAATGTAAGGTTTTGATACAATTAATATGGTTTGATACAATTAATATGGTTTGATTTTCTTAACATTTTTGGCATATCGCGAAGTACTCAAATTTTGATCTAATTAAACTTTTAGTTGCGAATGTAAGTGTGATGCATCCTTAATTAAACATATCTTCAGTCTTATGTTTATTTCTTTTTTTTTCAAATAATTTTTTTCTTTTTGTGTATTAATGAGATTATAATTATTTAATTATTTCAGTTAGCTGTATCGGCCTTGTGGCATTTTTCGGTGATAACTTGATCAGGACCAAGTTATAACAGAAGCGTGATGTGTCACCTTAGAATGAGCGGCATGTTGTTACGGTGGTAAAATTTTTCGCGTTTGGCAATTACCATTGCACTGACGCGTCGATTTACCGGTATTTTGTAATTTTTCAGCGCCAATCTTTGTAACGGATAGGTCTGCTTAATAGAACTGGGTTACAGTTTCAATCCCTTGGTGATACTGGAAATCTTAACTACATCCGGCAGGAATTGTGCGTCTTTCGGCTTATCTTTCAAGGCACAGAAATTGACAGCTGTCATGTTTCGCAGAAAGTTCCTTTCCTTGCGAGCTGATAATATAATGTAATCTCATATATTAATATAATAATATAAATATATTTATATGAATTATAATTATATATATATATGTATATATTTATAACAATTATAATTTTATCTCTCTATAATATAAAAAGATTTCGCCGCTGCCGCCGCCGCCGCCGCCGCCGCCGTCGCCGCCGCCGTCGCCGCCGTGTCAAGAATCGAGAGGGGGGGGGGGGGTTAGAATAGTAAGGGCCACCCTTAAAGGGCCTTGGAATAATAAGGGCTTAAGTCCAGCCTTAAGGCCTTGGAGTGATAAGGGCTTAAGTTCATCCGTAAAGGGCCTTGGAATAATAAGGGCTCAAGTCCATTTAGCTTAAAGGGGCTTGGAATAATAAGGGCCCAACCCAAGTCCATTTAGCTTAAGGGGCGCAATAGTGGGCACTTAGAATAATAAGGGCTTAATTCCATGAAGGGGTGCGAGCGCGCGAAGCGCGCGAGCAATCAGCCCCACTAGTATATATATATATATATATATATATATATAATAATTACATATAATAGAATAATTTTTTTATTGTTTCGACGGGAAATAAACTATTTGAGAAAAGTGACATCTGTCAATGATATCATTGGAGCAACGTTGCTAACTTCCATGTCATTATCTTTCGATGTATGGTGGTGGGCCGAAGTTGAGGCAATTGAAGCGTCTGCGAATCTGGTGAGAAATTATTTCAGATTCAAAACGTTTTTATGCTTTATCATAAATATAAAGAAATTTTTTTATGATTCCATTGACAGATTTTTTTGTGGGCACAATTAGATGATAATTATGTACATTATGTGCATGAAGACATCATAATGTCTCTGCCGGCAGAAAATCCACCAGTACTGAGACGGCCCTTTCAGGCATTCAAACCGTTCGACGTTGCGTGGATCGGCGGTGAGTATACGCATGCGCGTATACTCACCGTTGCTTCAGAATGTTTCAGAATAATCAAGAATATTTAGATTCAAAAAATTCTTTGACTTTTTCTGGAAAGTTCGAAATGTTTGAGAAATTCAAAGGACTTTTCAGAGAAGTTTCTGATAAGTTTTCCGAGACATTCGGAGAAATTTTCAGATATAATCAGAGAAATTTTCAGAAATCGATCAAATCGATCAGAAGATTTCGATTAAATGCAATTTACGATCGTTCGCTTGGACTTGAACGTCATTATTTCGCTAAAAGTTACGGAACACAATACAGTCCCGTACATAGTTGCGGCGACTACCGGAATCGTATATATTATGGAATTCACGTCTTCATAATCATTAAGACATGGAATAAATGCAATGTATTCCAGTGCGAGTAATAAAAAAAAATCTTTATTATACATCGAGTTTAAAGAGCGGAATATTATGGCGGACGATTAGTTGGCAAGCTTGGATTTTCCAAGTGACGCCGTCCATACGGTAGGTATGATTCCAATTGACTTAAGGATGTATCACACATACATTCCCAATCACAAGTTTACTTTTATCACAATTTCGGTACTTCACGATATGCCAAAAATCTGAAACAAAAGTTGAAAATTCAATATTTATATCGCTTTCTCATAAATGTTGGAAATTTAAATTTTTATATCGCTTTCTCATAATGTTCCTTTATTCGCGAAGCCTCGTCTATGAGGAAGCATTGTCTATATTTTTGTCTTCCTCATAGAGGCGGCTTCGCGAATAAAGGAACATTATGAGAAAGCGATATGAAAATTCGAATTTCCAACTTTTATGAGAAAGCGACATAAAAATTTGAATTTTCAACTTTTATGAGGAAGTGATATGAAAATTTCAATTTTCAACTTTTATTAGGAAGCGATATGAAAATTTCAATTTTCAACTTTTATGAGGAGGCGACATGAAAATTTCAATTTTCAACTTTATGAGGAAGCGCTATGAAAATTTTAAGAAATAAAAAATGGCGTACAGAAAAAACACTTGAACATTTTTGGATGAAATTTTGCAGAAACATTGACGAATAACTGCACATGCTGTGTGCAAATTTTCATCATGATCGCTCGAATCGTTCTCGAGTTATAGCGGTTTGAATTTCGATCCGATTCGTACATACATGGTATGATTCCAATTACATGGACAGTCGGACATTTTTTCTGAATGTGATTTTTCGACGTTTTGGGACATTCTGAACACGTTTTCATTAAAATCTCGAAATTTTTTTTCACAGCATAACAAAGCGTCCTCTATGAGGAAGCAAAATCAGTCGTATTCATTATTTCAAGACGTTTAATTTTGCATAATAATAATGCCGAAAAGTTATTAACAAATTATTTAAAAAATAAATTGTAAACAAAAAAATTAGAAAACCTTTTACTTTTTCATTTTAAGTGAATTCCTTCATTTTTTAGATTTCATATGAATTTTTTCAGAATGTTCTCATTTAATTATTTTTTTTTCGCTTTTTCGAAAATTGCAAAATCGATATAGAGGTACGAATTTTGGATGTTTCCTTACCACGTCTAACAATACACACAAAAAGTGTAGACATCCTACCTTGATAAAAATGACTGCTGTTAACGACGATTACTTGAACGATGTAAACAGCCGACTTCGGCGTGTTCGTAGTTTTGTCCAGGTGCGAAGTCCTTGTCCAGAATCAATGCGTCTAGGAGAACTTAATTAAGATGAATGTATCAGCAGAAAGATCTACGACTCGTATGCATATTAAGATCATTTTTATTGGGTTCACTGCGTACACAGGTTTAAGTTTTCATGTAAAAGTTGGATGTTTTCGTCGAGATATATCTTCTACAGAGGAATCCTTTTTTTCTATATGGATTACGGATGCTCGCCTCGCCGCTTTCCCGACGAAGTTCTACTCTTCGACAACAAGGTCATATAATCCTTTCTATCAATTATCATCCTCTCGCTGTTTGTGTTTACTCAAACATTTCACGATTCCATCTCCTGTTGGGTACATTTTTCTCGTCAATATTAAACTACTTTACCACTTTCGGAAGGTGACCTTCCCCCACCCCTTTTCCCATCTACGTTATCTACTCATCGAACTTTCGTATTATTACTTTTTTTCAAACTAATAACGTGCGTTTCCTGTCTCATACAACAATACTACCGATGGACGATCCGATAACTATTTCCGAGCGTACATCTATTATTATTCGACCTAAAAATACTTGCATACTACAAGGTGTATTGTGTACTACCAGCAGCGTATTTTGTGCCCTGCACCTACAGCGGCGCCTTTTCGTGCTCGATCTCTCATCCCTCTCTGCATTTCTCTCTCCTCTGCATTGGTATGGAAATTATGTGAAACGGATACAATAAGGAGAGCAAACCCTGCTTTCCTACGATAGATCTTCCCCAACAGATATGCAAAGTATTTCTCTTATCAGTCTCTTATCAACGATCCTTCGCATATACTGTAATGAGCAAAATGCATCCTTCGAATCGCACTCTATTTCATCTCGGTTGCCATATCAAGTTTCGATTGTATCGTACTTTGCAATTTACGATGAATTATGAGATTTTTTTTTGATAAGCAATTAGAAAGTGAATTATCGCCCATTTCAGTATTCCACAATGCCCAGCACACATTGTACCAGAGTCCGGCGTCTCGATCGCGAGAATAATCGGGGCGTAACGCTTGATCCCAGAACGTTCGAGCCGTTTGCTCTGTCGCTCGTTTACCACAGGGGCGAGTGATAAAATTTCAGATCGAGATGACCGGGTTGATTGCCACCGACTTCCTGGGCGCACGACGGGCTTGCTTTGACGCTACCGACGCCCGTGCTCGGGGCTTTGTTGTCGGTTTTGCTCTCCGGGTGCACAGACGCGAAAGCGCCCGTCGTTTGGTGGTCGACGAGCGGTCCGAAAGCGGTTGACGTCGCACGCGCCTCCGCCACCGCTGCGGCGGATGCTGGAACCGTCGATTGGCGTCGCGAGCGTTCGATCTGTATCGTTTCGGCTGGCACGAACGGTGTTGGCTGATGGTCCGGTAACGCCGGTGTCGGCACGGTCGACAACTCGCTCGTCCGCTGTTTCTGCTCCTCCTCGGAGTAGAGACTCAGCGAGCGAGGACGTTCCAGTTTAGGTGCGGGAACGGATACCTCACTGGAAAATTAGCCGGTTCAATAGAACTTTCGCACCGTCGCGACGAGTCGACCCCGCTACGTTCACGACACAAAATATAAAGGCTGACGCAACGCCGTCAGGGACACCGCTTTACGAACTTTCAATCTCGAACGTTACCCTCATCGGTCATACGCATTTCCTTGGACAATCGTTCCGAAAAAATTGATAAAACGAACATTGGGAAAAATAAAACGAAGAGTGGACTCACTTTGCGTTTCTGAGGATCGGAAGGATCGGGTTTGGGAACGATCCGCAGATTTCTCGGGTTTTGGTTTCTGCTCGAGGATAGAAATAGCATAATGGCTTGATTATTCTCCATGAGCCCCCCCCTCCCCTCTCTTCCACAGCAGCAGAAGCTTTCCAAAGCGCCACAAGGTATACGAGAAGAACAAAAGAAACAAATAAAATAATACAACAAAAGTAATTATTTAATAAATGAAAAATAAGGTACAAAGAAAAAAAAATAAAAATAGCGTGTAATAAATAATAATTTCTATCGTCTAAGAGGGCGTGTGCCTCAGCTGGCAAGGAACAGCGGCATGTATATAACTATTAACAAGAAGACATAGTTTACAAGGAAGAAAATAAAAGAGACAAAAAAGGCGATAAAAAAATAATAGCAAAAGCTATTTCTGGCTTCGACCGTGACGTTAATACGACGGAGCCTCGAAGTTTCGTTAAAGTCTATCGACTCTTCGAAGGTTTTAGCGAGCATCGGATACTTAATTCTTTCGTCGTTCTTTACTCACCCAGTACGCTCGGCCGCCTGACCAAGCACCGCGGCGTTATGGATTATCTAGAACGAATAGGGTTAATGGACGATTAGTCAACGGGATTTAGCATTAGACATCACACTGTTATCTTTAGCACGATTTTTTTTGTTCTCGGGCCTCAAAGCAGAGGGCTGTGAGAGATTGATGAGCGTGACTCTGTAATCGAGTCTGATTAATAAAAGGAAGCCGGAAGTAAGGGTGTGGTTTGCGCGTCGATTAGGGTGATGTTTAACCGCAGTGAGTGCGAGAGACATAGCTGCAATCCCTAGTGGAACTGGTGCAACCACGGATTCGGGGTTGCATCGTAGTCGCAGTCGCACTAGGGTTGACTAGACATGCATCCACGAGTTGCGATGACTATGACGAGACTCCGGGTATACTGAAATGAGACTGATCGCTTTGTTCAAACTTTTAACCTCTAAGCAACTCTGTTTTGATGGACTCGAGTAATCCCCATGCAACTAAAAATCAAATAAATGGACTATACGACGATGGTTGCAAGGGTTACAGAAAAACGACGCCTAAATAAAGCTTATCTACGAGTCTATAGCAAGTTACAATTCTGAACATTGTGCATTAGTTTATTGTAGTCTGCCGATGGTCACCTCAGTTCCGTTAGGAATTTCGCAACTAAAAAATCTCCCAAGTCGTTTATTTCTTGGGGAAATGATGAGCACAGTGAACTGCAGAATTACTGCCTATAGTTTACCGTTCTCGTATTTGTGACTAAAAATTAACCGTCTTAGAGAATTACGGATTGCAGTTTTTGTTACCGACCGAGGAGTTGCACTTCACCTTAAGAGCATGTGCAATACCGCGGTCGGTAATAAAAACTGTAATCAACTTTTCTCATGGATTCTGGCATAT
>JAPYZC010005849.1:0-10454 GCA_030522665.1 Ichneumoninae sp. A BG-2022a | reverse complement strand
TTTGCTTGCGGGCTGCCAATGAAGTAAAAACGTTGTTTCAATTCTACTCTGAATTCGTACAATTTCATACCGGATTAAAACGATAACATGTTACCTTGACAGTGTTGCTGTCGTTGTTTCAATATCATATCGAATTGTAAGAATTGAAAGTACGATTGAAACAAACAATTTTTTCTTCGGCAGCCCGCAAGTACATTTTTTTTCAGTATAACAAATTCTGTCTACACTCTATGTTAAAACCTGCACTCTTATAACATAAATATTAGCACATGCATAAATCATTAACGTCATCCCGAGTGGTTCTACGGACGCATGCAATAACGCCCGACAGTGCGCGTCGACATTTGGGGCGATTTCGTGGACATCGAGAGCACGAGTGCGCAACGAGAGGAAATCGCTTATGGAATCGAGGGGAAGTAACATGTTCACGGACGATTGAGCCCTGTAAGATCTCCTTTCGTTCGTTTATCCAGTTCCGTGTCTCTTCCGCATCCGCGCTCGATCACAGATCACTATAGATATAAAAGTCGATGGTCCTCCGTGCCAGATCGTTCCGCGAAGAAAATAAATAGGAGGAAAACAGTATTAAGCCCTCGTTCTCCGGCTCCTCCGTTCCATTTCGCTGTCGTTTCAGTTTCGAAGCGTGGACAGGACACGCCGTGAATTTCGCTTGTCATGCACTCCAACCCTCTTCGCCGGACCGGAGCGCAGACTTTGCTTTCATCCCCTATTTTGCATTTGCCGGTTTAGTATACCAACACTGTATACGAATCTCTGTCGTAAAATAATAGAGTTTGGCTGCAGGGTTATCGATCTTTCGGGATGGGTTTTTGCTGGGTGAGGGAGTACCGGGGGCTTCTATACTAAACATGGTATATGGCTCGTGTACATAACAGCGGGACGGTAAGCAACGAGGAGGGAGGAAGCCGGTATAGGTAGGTATTTGGCCGATTCCATTATAAGGGGTGCATGCAGGAATGTTTATTTTACGAGTTTCCATCAGGCCGTGGCGCCTATCCGCGTCCGATCCAGCATCGATCCCAGTTCCACGCATATAAACCGAGCTGCCGAACCTCCGCGGTTGTGTTTCCATTCTGCTACTCCCCGCGGCCGGTGTTCACTTCGCCATCGCGCTCGACGGTCAAACGTACGCGCAATTTGCTTTAGAAATTGAAAAATCAAAAAGAAATACTGTTCCTCTCTTTGACCCGCTGTGCGGTCGGCCGGAGCGTTGGTATAACGAACGATACGCGGCTTGAACGAATGGTCGGCGAGCGGATTGACCGGGACATATTGCCGTTATGCCGCAATCGAGTAACCAGCCTGGGCTGTGGGCGCTTCTTGCGAACCACCGCCCAACGATGGACCAGCCGGTGCATGCATGAACCACCGTGTATTTGATATTGGTACTCGGAGCTTTAACTGTTTTCTAAATGATGTAACCAAACCAAACTCGCGCACAACTGGGTCGAATTCGGTTACATTGACGTACATCGCGTATCGTGTCTGGTGCCAGTCACCGGGATAGACAAGACCAGAATTTCGACGGTATTTGTGCTCGTACGTTACATATGTGCGCACATCGCATGAGGTATCTGGTGCCAGTTACCGAGATGGGCAAGATCGGAATTTCGGCAGTATTTGTGTTCGTACTTTACCCACGTATAATGTGTTGGAGCTTCGTACCCTGAGAAAAAATTACATCGTGAAAGCAACATTACTGACTATTTACCATTACAAATAGTTCTCAAGGGGAACGTCGACGTTTTATAGTTACGACGATGACAAAAAAAACATGGTTGTAACCATTATTATAATTTAAATAATTGAATATATACTATCAGAAACTATCTATAGGGAAGAGCGGGGCAAAATGGGGACTGGGCAGAAAAGCCTGATGTATCCGATAGGGCGAATTCGGGCATCCAAAAATTATTGGAAAATGACGTTTTGCCCAAAAACCCCGTTTTGCCCCATTTTGCCCCGCTCTACCCTATAGACGTTTCTCCTGGAAATTATTGGTTGTAGTAGGAAATAGGGTAAACTGGCCAATGAATGGACTGTTAAGCAGACGAAAAAGCTAATGAATTGACTTTTGCCCATGCCCATGCTCTTACGGAAAGTGTCGATTTATGGGTCCTGTCCATTCTTTGACTGAACACTACTGTCCTTTTTCTGAGTGTATAATTCATAATAATCTGAATCGATGCGACGGTAATTGAACAACGTTTCCGGTTCCACCTTGAGCGAAATTTGTAATTTCCAATGTTATTGTCGCTAATAGTTTCCCATTGGAGACAAAGGAATTCATTATCAATGCACCTTGCACAAGGAAAGTATCTTAGCAGAAAGCGCGTCTAAACAGCCCGGAAATGGCACAATGATCGCTGCAATTCAATGGTAAGAAAGTGACTGCTCAACCGGAATTCCGTGACCAATTCGAAGGACAATTGCTCATTCAATTTCGCCAATGTTTGAATAAGTTTCGTGAGTGGTTTCCTATTGTTGTCTATTTTCCTTTTTTACTTTTTTTAAACCCCTCCACTGTGGGGCGCCCCTATAGGGGCAAAAACGTGTAGGGAAATACGTTTCGCTGACAGTGAACGGGTTAATAGGTAGGAGGTAAAAACAAATGTATTGGGACCGGAGCAGACCGGTTGAATTTTTTATTGGATTTCTCACGCTCGATCCATTATTCCAGCAATATGATATATTTTGTTTGTGTTTACGTCGCGAATACTACGAATTGTATTCAGTGGGGCGAATATTTTCCTAAAATGCATTCAATCTCCAATATTTTTTTTACTACGATGCTCATGCAGACTTCTCCTAACTTCGCGTTCATCCGTCATTGTCCTTTGCTGTTAGATTGCCAACATGCTGTTCGCAATGTAACGTTTGGTTATTAAACCGAACGGCCGGTGCTATGCAATTAAATGAGATTCTTGAGTAAGGAATCTTGAACCTTGTGATTTTTGAGGTCAGTGATTTTGCACGCCATCTCAAAATCGATGTAAATAGAAATAAAGTGTTTAATATGGCCATAAATCGACCTATCGTCACTTTCTCATAGAAGAAACTCACAATGTAAAATAGAAATCATCCAAATTGATCGTAAAATTTATTGTAAAAATTCTTTAAATCAAATTTTCGTCATTCGTCGTTACAAATCTCGAAATATTTATTTGTACGAAAACACAGCTTTCTCTATACTCACAGAGCAAAATCCTATTTTTCGATTTTTAAGAGAACGCTGAGTTTGAATTGGATTTGGAAATCTAAAATTAGAGAGCTGTTGTCTACAGAAACGTTAAGATGATAAGTGTAAGTTGCTAGGTCGGATACTCAGTTTTAACTGAAGATATTAATCGACGGCTCCACCACAATGCACACTGACTTTGCTAAAGTTCGTTATTAACCAAAAATCCGAACTCTCATTTGAATTTGTGTCGTCAAACGCATACAACGTATTTGCACGGACCGTTTCATCTCGCGATATTATCCACCAGGGAAAAAGTTTCACGGGTCCTGTGTTACCAACTGCACTGAATTGCATGAGTTTTAGCACTCCCAAGTAAGTGTGAGTTGTTCACACGCACACGCAAACGCGCACGCGCTTTAAAAAATGTAATAGTAAGTTAATATTTATTTTTTATTTATTTCTTAATAAAAGTTATCTTGGCCTTTCACCGTTTCAACATACCCTACGACGGGGGACGGGTAAAAGCGACGGCGAACAAAAACGGATAGGCAGAGGTCGAAGAGAAGTTACAGAGACGGTAGACTCCTCACACACCCAGAAAAAAAATTATTTGACGGCCACCTTTTATTTAGTTTAAGTAAAATATTTATTTGATTTAAATAAATATTTATTTAAATAGAATCAATATTTTACTTAAACAAAATAAACGGTGGCTGTCAAATAATTTTTTTTTTCTGGGTACACTGAGAAAAAATGAAATAGTAAAAGCAACAAGACTGATTTTTCACCATAAAAAATAGTTTCCAGGCGGAACGTTTACATTGTATAGTTACAACAATAACAAAACATCATGATTGCAACCATAATTATAGTTTAATCAATTAAATATAAGGGAGAAGTGGTGAATATGGCCCACCTGGATTAACACGTAAATCAATGATATATGGACCAGGCCATATTCCCCACTTTTATCCTATACAATCAGAAAGTATCTATATAGACGTTCCCCCTGGAAACTATTCGCTATAGTAAGAAATACCGTCCTTTTTCTCAGTGCAGATTTGTAGGAGTGATTGGATAGTTGCTCACACGCAAACGCACACGCGCTTTAAAAAATGTAACATTAAGTTAATATTTATTTCTTAATAAAAGTTATCTTGGCCTTTCACCGTTTCAACAGTCCCCTACAACAAGGGACGGGTAAAAGCGACGGTGGACAAAAACGGATAGGCAGAGGTCGAAGAGAAGTGACATAGACGGTGGACTGTGTGTTCCTCAGATTTGTACCAGTGGCAGTTCGGAGTACGAGGTACATGGGTTATACAGGGTATCGGAGGCAGGCATGGTATTATACAGCGGGTCATAGGAGGAGTGCAAGGCTCGCGACACACCGATATATCCATACTTTACCTTTTCCATCCGTCTGGCAGTAACCCAAGAGAGTGGCCGTTGCCGCCAGTAACATCAGAAGCCCCATGACGCTGACAGTCCTTCCACTTCCTTGCCTTCCTCTTCCTTTTGCCTCCCGAAACACGTGATAGCCTCCCCCTCGTCTTTCTCTCCCTTCCTCACCTCCTTTATCCACTTCCACTTTACTCAGCCACTTTGCTCTTGATGTCCCTGATTTTCCACAGTTCGCCTATTTACACACGTAAAACCTCCCGGCACTTCTTGCATTTACTCCTCCTCTCAAAAATCCTCACTCAAAAAAAAATTTCTTTTTTCTTTAGTTTCAATTCATACCTTCATGTCCTCTTGTTTTTGCTCATCCCCCCCCCCCCTCCCCGTTTCCACTTGTGCGCGCACACCTTCTACAGCGCGGCTTTCCTATCCCTATTCCTCGCACTTCTTCGGGGGTTAAACTTTCGGAATAGATGGGCTTACCAAGCCGTACGAGACTTAAGCGGCATCGATCCCCCTCCTCCGCCCTGCGCGAACCTCCGATACGCGAGCTCGCTCGTGCTTACCCTCGGCTCGCGCCCGTGCGAGCAGAAAAGGCCACCGCGCTGTGTTATTTATGCCCGGTCATAAACTACGTACTTTCAAGACGCGTCATTTTTTTTTTTTTTTTTTACTCGTCTACTCTTCCTCCTCCACACGGCGATCCCACTGATGCCGAGGCCGCGTGTCGATGGCTCGCTTTTGTACTCCACCACCTACTACCTCCTCGCGATCCCTCGGGAATACAAATACCGCATCGAAGCTCCGCAATGATTCAAGGCAGCCGCGGGTGAGCACTCAAGCGATTAGTCAATTTTCCTTCACGAGCTCCCCCTTCGCATTTTTCCACACTCTCCTCGCTCCTTCTTGTATCGCGGTGCTCAAATCGATGGTGTCATAGTTTTGTTGCCTCCGTGTTTCCTTGGCTTTTCCATGGTCAGTTTTGCTCGATCTTTGAAAAAAGGGCCTTTTTTTGGATTCCGCTCCAGTTCGCGTGATCCGGAAAACCGCGTACGATTGGCCACGATGTTCCACTGCTAGATCGTTACCGCGAAGATCCCGCGAGGATTCCCCGATGGCGCGTGTGAACTTTCTCCTCCTTCCGCTCTTTCGCTCGTTCCTCTTGCCCGGGCTCGTGTTTCGATAATTCACACGGGTTGAAATCCCCCTTACGGTTTTCCGGGCACGTACTTTATCTGGCGAGAAAGAAGAGCAAGAATGAAAAGACATGATTCATTGTCACTTCGTTATGGGAGAGTGTCTGGGATGGTTGGGAGGCGCAGTTGTGCGCGCTGGTGCGGGAAACGAGACGACACTTAGGGCGCGGAACTTGCGAGCTCCTGTTGCGCTTTTATCGCAAATTTTCACGTGTTTCAATGGAACTACAGATATCTCCGTCGAACTACGCGCAGTCTCGAGGATACGCGTGTTTATTACGAAACTAGCCGAGCAAGTTGTCGAGTCGCTCATACACCAAAGTTTCAAATGGCTTCGGTAGTGCGTTGGATGACAGATTTTCACACCGCGCAAAGTCTTCCATTACATCTCTATTCATCGCCATAACTCTCTCAGCCGTCTACGCTAAATGCTTTGTCAAAGATTTGGGTAGTTTCTGCGCGGAAGAGAGGAGGTAAGAATGATTACTGAAATTCCCGTGAATTGTGCGCTCCGTAATGCGAAAGTAGGAATATCTAATTTTGTGAAAAAAGCCATTACTGGAAAATGAATCGCAAAAAAATACGTTCGCATATGTATGAGGGTTTAACACATTTGATGGGATTATTGTAGCGATATTCTCGGATCCACAACCACACAGTGGAAAATTATTTCGTAAAATTGGAATGCGATGTTTCGTAAAAATAATTTCGGGAAATCGGAATACGAAGTTTTGTAAAAATCATTTCGTGAAATAAGTGACAAACTCGTTTGTTCGGATTTTACTATGCAAAACTGTGTTTTTATTTCTCCTGTCGTTAATAGTTTTTGTTTGTACTTTTGTTTGTAAAACTAGAAACGGGTGATGGGATTGGAAAATTAATAAGTGAAACACTGTGGACCTTTGTGGACAATAATTTGGTGTAAAAAGTACAAACTCTTTTTACTGTGCAATAAACGTGTCCGCTGTTTTGGCATTATATGAAATACATGAATGATTGCTGAACGCACAGTATTTTTGTCTTGCAGCGCACACAATCATTATCAATTCCTTTTTCCGTGTAAAACTGACTTTTACTTTTCATGACCCAGGTAGTCATAAAAAAATTAGTGTCACAGGACAGCGATTCTTCCCTTGTCTAAGTCACTCGAATGACCTAAAAACAAACCATCGGTTGTAAAAAATGTTCATCGAGTGAAGAATAGAACGTGTCGCAGAGGTCTACTAAACAAGTGTTAAAAAACATAGCCTCCTCTATGAGGAGGCAAAGACAAGGATTTTGACTCGGAATATGCTTATAAATTAGGCATACCCGGTGTTGATCTCGCAAAATTGCATAGCCAGAACAGTCTCATCCTCCACCTACACGGAGGATATAAAGACACATACTTATGGTATTTATGGTTATAAATACCATAAGTATTTACAGCATTTGATTAAATATTTGATTGATAATTTGATTAATAATATATTTATAGCATTTGATTAAAATACTTCGTCACTTTATTTAAAATCAGATAACTGTAATACGAAAATGTGAACTCTCAAACTATTGAAGTTGTGTTTACTCTTGATGGTTTCGTACTTGACTCTTGCACATTAAACGTCAAACTATTAAAGTAACTACTGAGAAATATTCCGCGTGTAAAATCTATGGAGCAACCCTGAATAGAAGTCACTCACTTTCCGTGGCGTGACGAGCGCTGAACGAAAGACATTCGGAAGTTCTAACGAGAAACGTCGATTAAAATGATCGTACCGGATGCCAAAATTTCTGTCGATTTCGTTAGAATTTGTTTTTTACTTCTCCACTTTTTCGAGAATTATTCACCATTTTTTTCGAACGTTAGATTACAAGCTAAAATAAACAAGTTTCAATCACGAAGATAACAAAGAACTGGCAATCACCCAAATGTGATTTTACCTCAGTCATTTCACAACACAATTTTACACCGAAACATATTATTCGTTTGTCTTTCGTTTCCGAGATTTACAGATGTGTTTGTCGTTCCCTCTTTGAGAGTAAGTCACGCATTACTTTATTATCAGCAACGGAAGGCGCATATTTTTTTAATTGCAGTAGGGAGACGTCTTCCTTCAAAGTACCCATGTATATATCACAGTTATTTTATTTAGCGACCTGCCGATCATAAAAACTTCAAACAACTAATTTTTCCTTTTTTTGCAATTTCCCTCACTTATCAAGACTTTAACTTTTAGGGTCTTATAGCGGGTCAGCCCGCCTTTCCACACATTATCATTTAATTATTCGTCATCCGAAGCATTTCTGGAGCGAGCCAGATTTTTCCTTATCTTAATATTCGCAATTATGAAATTTCTAAATATCACGAACCTGAAGATATCTGCATGACATCAAGTTTCATCTTTTGCCAGTCTCTATCAGTGCACGGCTTTAGCAACAATAACGAATTGTTCACTTATAGAATTTTAATCTCCAAGTGAACTTCCCCGAGCAAAGTTTGTACAATGTAAAATACAACCATTGGAACTTGATGAAATTTGGGCACATGCAGATATCTTCAGGGTCATTAAATATCGGCCGTTCCACATTAGGTTATTCGAAATGCTAATCGCTAACCCTACATAGCAAAGTTTTTATCTGCCTGGATTTGGTGTAAGGTCAGCCACAACCTGGACACTATTGTGCCAACAATCGCACGACGGCAATGTGTTGCCATCACTGTAAAAAAAAATAAAATCTTATACAATTTAATGCACGGCTACTGGAATGTTTTTATGCATAAACAGACATATTAAATTTGATGTACAATTGTGATGAAAAATGAACGTACAGTATATCAAAAACATCAGAGATACATGACCTTTAATAACATATTTTGATTTTACTCAAAAAGTCCATTCATTTTTCACCACAATCGTACATTAACTTTAATCTTCCAGCGCTTGCATAAAAACTTCCAATCCGTTACATCAAATTCACAATTGTTTTTAACAGTGATCGATACCCGTTTGGCCAAGGCGTCAACGACCGCGTCGCTTCCGCACGACAACATCCTCAATTTTTGTGTCTCAGTTCCACGGTACGAAACAATTCACGTAATTTAAAAAATGAAACCCACACAGCGGTACCGTCGCCGAGCGATATGCGTACACCCGACTGGCCCGGAGCGCATTACGTCGGATACCAATGGATACCGCACCATCCACTACATCTCCGCGTTTGATCAATTTTTCTCCGAAATCCATTTTATCTCGTACGGAGATAAAAATTTATTCCGAACTTCGCACACACACCCACACACGATTGCCGCGTGTGCACATCGAGTGTCGAGTTTATCGGGTGCACGGTTCCTCGGGCTCTGCCCGGGCCGCATACACCATGCATCGCCTGTGCGAAAATTGAAACTCGAGTTACTCGCGTCGATGATAGGGTCCACGGGTAATGAGACGTGAAAATCGTTGCCACAGTCACGAATCACTGTATTTCGCGGAACGGTTATATACATACATGGGGATAACCTACATAATATATACACGAAGTTATAACTCAACGGGCGGGGTAGTACGTTACGGTATCGCACGTAGTATATCGCCATGGTAGTGCCTTATATTCCCGGTATATTCCCCGTGCCGTATCGTATCGTAGCAACGTGTACGAAGGATCAGGCGGTGGGAGTCTGAACCCTGCGATCCACCCAAGCGTAAATTCCGTCGGCACCGCAGCTGCAGTGGTTTCTGACGGCGCTAGTCAGGCTGTCCATCATGTATGGTGAACCAGAATAATGTCGTTTCAAAACAGTATCTCTGAATTTTGCCCGCCCCGTCGGCGGATAACCCGCTCCTTTGGCTGTTCCGCAACAACGTGCCGAGGCGACGCGGCGGTTGACTTTCGTTAAAATTACCGGTTTCAGAAAAGTTTTGGTTACTACAGCATGGCACACGCTACCGTAGCAAATACCGTATGTCAGCATAGTGACAGCAAAAGTATTTGTTGCTGTCACAAAAAATAATTGGTACCGTCGGATTTGCTAGGGTAGCAAATATCATTTGCTCGGATAGCAAATATCATTTGCTGCAGCAGGATAGGTGTTACTGCCGCTTGTAGCAACGGCTTATGGTCCCGGGCGACCTCGTATCCCTTGCGCTGTTCCTTTCATAATGATATATTTTTGTATTAAGTTAATATCTTATGAGGCATACACTGCGCTAATAGAAACAAAAAATAAAAATATTTGTGAAAACAAAAATTGATGACTACGAATAGTTGAACTACCTATTACAGATGCGCGAAGAACGGCCTGGGATGGAGATCGAACTGCCTACCTAATCGTTATGCCTACCTACAAACCTAACACGCTACCGACTACACTATTCCTAACTTGGAACTTTCTTTTATTCAAATGCCATATAAACTACTTCGGATATTGTTAGAAATAAAATTGTACAAAGACACTGTATATTTTAAAATCGTTTATTTTGCTCGAACGACACTGCTCCGCCGCACTGCTGAAACTCGACTAACGCGAGTTAATGCCCCTCCACCTCACGCACGTCTCTACTGGCACCGACAAACTACGAAGCTACCCGAGCGACTCCCGACCGCTCGACAAATGCAGCAAATTATTTGCTACACCAGCAAATCATTTGCTACACCAGCAAATCATTTGCTGCACC
>JAPYZC010005847.1:5963-17975 GCA_030522665.1 Ichneumoninae sp. A BG-2022a | reverse complement strand
TTATCATTTGTTGATTAGAAAATAAACATGTTATTCCCGCCGATTTTAGTTGAGGTTTGAACCGGACGATTCCAAACGCGGACTTTGATATGGTTTTAGAAAAAATCTCCTGGAAAAGGGCTCGTTGCGGTCTTAGACACGAAAAGGGCGGTGACCCACTTTCTTCCGCTCGTGACTCAACCCTGATATCTACTTTTTAATATATTAATAATGAATATAACATAACATCATATTTAAAAAAAGTACAAAAAAGTCCTAACCCGAATAAAAATGTAACGATTTTTGTGAATATGTTACTACAATTTTTGGGGGTTCGTCCGCGTTCTCCAAGAAGGTTCCCGAACGCGATTCTGATTAGTCCTGAATATTTAAGTAATCGATTTAAAGGCTTAAAAAAATATAATTTTTTACACTGTTCTTAACTTACCTAAACAACCGACGAGTAAGTAGGCACTACAGGCGAACGCGATGGTTTGGAGCTTCATCCTCTCTGTCCGTCGTTTTCCCTTTTATATATATATATTTTTTTTTTTATTTTGGAAATCTTTCCTCCCCTTTATTCCTCGCCGAGGATGTCGTAAGGAAGCTCGAGACTCGAGTAGACAGAAGTGGCAGTTGATCGAATCGGAACAGATAAGTGACACAGTCACTACGGGAGAGCCAGCGACGAACTGTGTGTGTTAACACTGTGCGGGGGCTGCGCGCGACTGGTTATGTTACGGGGGTTGCAAAAACACACCGACCCCACGGCCTCGGGAGCTCGGATGGCACTGTTGATGTAGCGGTCGCTGGGCTGGCACCGAATGCCTCCACCACGCCGCTTTCGACTTACACGAACTGTTACGTTACACGACGAGAGAGATTCTTCCTGGAGGGAGATACGGCGAAGAGCAACTAAACCGACCGAGCGCCGACGATACGATATGGTCCGAGATAAAGGGAGATAAAATTGCGGCCGTGGCGTAACGACGACTATGTAACCGAAGATATTTTCAATGGTTTTCTAGTCGAGGAGGAGTGGGGCAAAATGGACCATTTTCCCAAACGGAGGTTTTTCCTCCAAAAGTTTGCAGTTTTTAGACCAATTTGTTGTCCACAAATGTCCGGAATTTTTTTATTCGTTAAGTTTCCGATCGCATCTTTTGGCATCGGATTTGCAAACGAAAGTACGAAGTAAAATTGGCAATGGCACGGGAAATTGAACACCGGGGTTTGTTTGTATATTTATTCTTAGAGAAATGAGTTTGTCATTTATTTAACGAAATTAGTTTTACGAAAGTTCTTATTCCGATTTTACGAAATTGTTACATACAGTGCACCGGTTCTGGCACAGTTATCGGGAAACTGTGAACTTGAAACTATGAACGCTTGGGTGAGACGAACGCACGGATTGCGTATTTTTGAGGACAATTTTATTTATTTTTTGACATTGCTCGAAATCTATCCGAACGGCCAAATTTTATGGGATTTGCAGTTCTTTGAAGAATTACTAAAAATCGTCTAACACTGTGCGATGTTTAGTATTACAATTGGCGAAAATTGATCGAACCGTTTAAATTTTCCGATTGCGAAATTTTTACTTGTTCGAAAGTTTTTCTGAATTTTTCGGATACGAGTTTATGCATTAAATGTGGCTCTAGGCGTACCATAATTTTTCAGGTAGCAAATAGAGTGAAAATGTTGAATCTGACCCAGAGCGATTAGCACGTGCATCGGCGATACACGAACCGGGCCATATTGACCCCTTCAATCCTGCGCATAACTGTAGGCGAATCGGACAAGCATTTATTTTCTCTATTTTTTTATTATATCGTCAGAAAGATGCGAAAAGTTAATGAAAATTGAGTATACATAATCGACTATACGCGCGATTATGTACGGACATTTTTCTGAATTTTTCGGATACGTGCGTTTATGCATAAAATGTGGCTGTAGGCGAACCATAATTTTTCAGGTAGGAAATAGAGTGAAAATGTTGAATCTGACCCAGAGCGATTAGCACGTACATCGGCGATACACGAACCGGGCCATATTCACCCCTTCAATCCTGCGCATAACTGTAGGCGAATTGGACAAGCATTTATTTTCTCTTTTTTTATTATATCGTCAGGAAGATGCGAAAAGTTAATGAAAATTGAGTATACATAATTGAGTATACGTGCGATTATTTACGTAGCCGAATTGTGACCGGTACACGCGGAAGGCCGTAGGTGGTAACGTTCCAAATGGAGCGTAAAGTGGTGGTCCGTGACTACTACCGTCCGTAGGCCTGAGTGGATAATACCTCTTTTCCTGTGACACGGAACGTCACCAATCCTCCGGGCCTCGACAACTGCGTACGTCCGTCGGTCCGTTCGCTCTTACGCTCTGTGTACCTCTGATCATAGCTTAGTTGCGATAGTTTCTGTCATTATTGTCTACTCGAGCTATTCGCGAGTACGGCTCGGACTTGGAGCGAGATGCGCGCGTAACACTGTTGGCCTACTCGTGGCCAACAATAGTCGACGATAGTGTACGCGGAGGCCAATGGAGACGTAATCGATGTAGATGCACTTTGGTTGCAGATGGCACGGGTTTGTCTGCACACCACTATTATTAAACTGATTTCGGAACTAAGGTAAATGCACCGGTCTCCGGACAATAAACAATCATCGGCCGCCTAGTGTGTAAAACTTAAATACGGTCACTTATTAGATGGACGCGACGCGGCGAATCACATGTTCGCGCACATTTACATGAATGCATGCAGAATTATATTAATGGTATTAACAAAAAATCGTGAATGTTACTATTTTTTTGTTTGTTGGGAATTTGGTTTTTTTAAAAATGCTATTGTGAAATGAATAAGAAAAAATAATGGTGGACCGTTTTGAACAAGACACGGGAACGTAATTGGTATAGATGCACCGCTATTATTAAACTGATTTTGGAACTAAGATAAACGCACCAGTCACCGGCCAATAAAACTTAAATACGGTAATTTATTAATTTTTTTTTACAAAATCAAATGTAGTAAAATTAATACGAAAGAAAATGATGGACCAGTGTGAACAATGAATGTTTGACAGATAAGAAATGTTTGTCGAGATTTTACGTCTGCTGCGTGCCAGAAGTTCTCGTGCCGATGTTAATTCTTAGCTGAAAGTCGCTGAAGCACCTCAAAAGACACTAAAAAAATATCGTCAGGAAATTAGAAACAAAATGCGGGTGTCCTTAAATTCCTGCGAACAAAGTTTATTCACAATTTCAACGAGAACCATCGCTTCAAATACAATCGGTCCGAGCGAAAAAGCCCGGCGAGAACAGTCGCACGATGATCTGAGACGCAACGACGAGCGCGGGGACGCCGACCGATAAGTTCATCGAGCGATTGCAACCGGAATCTTTGCACTCGCAAACTTGCTGATAACTGTCCCTGCTGTATCTTCCGCGATAACACTCCCTCTCCTCGTTCCTCAGCATAGCGCATTCTCGGACAGTAATGTAGTCTCGCGAGTCAGTAAAGTAGTCTGAAATTTAAGGCCGATTAAAAGCGGACCGAAGGATTTTTTTCGAATTAATTATCCGAGATGCCTACAGATGGAATTTGACTTTCGACAGTAACCGTGTGTCGCTGGACAGGCTCGAAGATACCTGGGATCGACGCCTTTCGTATCGCAATTAGCGTCCGCGATGCTGTTGCACTGATAACAGTCGATAGCTCTGCAAACTTGAACGAAGGATCGCGTTACTCAAAGATATTATTCCAAAAAGAAAAAATTAAAAATGTCAATTTTTTTTTTATTAAAAAATTTAAAAATCTCACCCCGCTGAAGAAGGGACAGAAGCAGCAATGTCCGTAGGGCCGCGACTAGTTTGCACTGCATCACAGGCCGATTTCCATCATTTAGGAATCTGCTACCCGTTAAGGGCCTCTTGGTCTCTCAACTAAATGAAAAAAATCTTGATTTTTGTTGTTCGCGAGATATAACCCCAAAGTGTCGATTTGCCATCGGTGAATGGGTCGATCGGCCGGAACATAGTTACGGGACGAGGAGATCGATAAAAAAAATTGAACGTCGACAAAACTGCACGTTCTTCCTGTTTGTCGTACTGGGTATAGATGCACTTTGGTTAAAGATGGCACAGAATCCTCTGAACACCGCTATTGTTAAACTAATTTTGGAACTAAGGTAAACGTACTAGTCACTGGCCAATGACCAGTCATCGGCTGCTCAGTGTGTACAATTTAACTATATGGTAAAAGTGGGGAATATGGCCCGTTCCATATATCATTGATTCACGTGTTAATCGAGGTGGGCCATATTCACCACTTTTCCTCTAGGGTAATTTATAGATATAGATTGGCGCGACGCTGCCGATCACTTGTTCGCGCACACTTATATGAATAGATACAAAAATATATTCACAATATTAAGAGAAATTTTTGTTGTTGTAAATGCGGTTTTTTTCCAAGATAAAATATTGTAAAATTAATAAATGTCCGTAGGGCCGCGATTTTTGCACTGCATCACAGACCGATTTACCTCATTTAGGAATCTGCTACCCGTTAAGGTAGTCCTTGCGAATTGAAATGAAAACAATTTTTAAAAAATCAAGGATATTAAAGGCGCTCAAAAGATTAATTTTGCATAATTGTAATTCCAAAATGTTATCAATAAGGGCTTTTCGGACTCTCAAGTATAAGAAAAAAAATCTAGATTTTTAAAAATCCGCAACATATAACCCCAAAGAGTCGGTTTTCCGTCGATGACTGGGTCAATCGTCCGGAACATAGTTACGGGACGAGGTGATCGATTGGAAAAAAATAAATAAATAAAATAAACTGAATGTCGACAGAGCCGCACGCCCTTCCTGTTTGCCGGTGGCTCGGCGAGGGTTTCATTATTTTGTTCGGTTTGCACGCTCCAGCCTCCTCTTCACAAGTACCAATCGTCCACTCGACGTACGAATCACGCATGTGTGTCAAGGACCATGTCGGGAGCGTCGCTAAATCGTATCGCTAAACGCTCTAAACGGCGAGTCGGCTTGCCACAGTCATCCAGTGGTCCTAATGCACAGATTCAGATATAAGTGCATGAATAGATATCGTTTGAGGGTGATGAATTACAGAGGTACGAGCGGGAATGCGGTCTCCCTTTGTGACAAATACCCACTTCCTAACTATTTCGCATAATGGATTCGTAAAAAAATTGATAGAAGTAGTCGGGGTTGAGAAATCATTGAAGATACAACAGTTTATATTTTCTACCGGGTTAAAGATGTTTATGTTTATGTAGAAAATAAATATAATTTTACATCAAAATATTATCCCCTTTTAAATTTTTTTTCTCTGTTATTTTTGTTTTTCGTAAATTTATTTATCTGAATCAATGTCTTCAAGGAATGGAGGTCGTTCGCCCTCTTCGTTAGGGCTGTACAGATAGGCCTAATATACAGATAGACTAAAATATCTTATCCGGCTAATGGATTTTTATAGTTTGGCCAGCTAAGCCGTCTTAGCCGGCCAAGCTATTTTAGCCGGCCAAGTGTATAAAATGATACATAATTTCATGCATAAAATTGAGCCCCTTAATGTCGCATTGTACTTTTGTTCAAAAAGGCTGGCGAATTCATGTTCAGCGGGTGAAAATACTTTGGAATACGTTGCAGGTAACATTAGAAAAAATAAAATAAAAATTCGTCAAAAAATCCCAAGACTGTATTAGCTTAAACGGCTAATATAGCTTGGCCGGTTAAAACAGATTAGACGGCTAAAATAGTTTTATTTAGCTGGCTAAGACGGCTTAGCCGGCCAAACAATAAAATCCAGATAAGTCAGATAAGATATTTTAGCGGGCTAGGCCGGCCTATCTGTACAACCCTACTCTGCGTGAAATAAAATTCTATAGCCAAGCGAGGGGGTTCTTCGAACCGGAAATCATTGAAAGTACTAAAATTAATATTTTTTACCGGGTCAAAGATATTTATGTTTATATAAAAAATTTAAATAATTTTACATCAAACTATTTTCTACTTCATTTTTATTTATCATTTTTACTCTCTTATTTTTGTTTGAAATGAAACCCTGTAGCCAAGCGAGAGGGTTCTTCGAGCCGGTACGAAAGCTAACTGTAGATACTGCACGTCGACATCATCAATATTAAGCTTCATAGCTGCTGGTACTGTAACGACTGTCGGTCTTGTTCCAGCTGTAGATATGGAGGCGAGCTGCTGGTCGAAAGGTTCTTATCTCCCTGCGCAGATAGCTGACGCCCCCACCAGCCGTCCAATTATGAAACTTACTAATCCGATCTAAATTATCAATTTTATTGATACAATAATCGGCCCGAATAATTATATTAATTTTTACGCCTAAAATTTCTTCACCGCTATCAATCTATTAATCCTTTATTTAATCTCCTAATTAAGATTCATGTCTAAACCATCTACCTTTCATGTTATTTTTTACATCATCGCCACAACTCCATAGATTCGTCTCTTAAATTCCAGCGTATCGAATTCGCCTAAGATTGAATTTAAAATATTGATTTTTGTTGAAGTTGCGCGACGAACCCGGTCTCAAAAATAATCAAGCGAGTGGTGAAAATTTCGAACACTCACGCTTCGTCAAATTACGTTAATTTCTCACAAAGTAAACTAGCAGCTTGTCGTGGCGAGGACCAACGAGCAGAAAAAAAGCCACAGTTTTCTAAAATGTAGATAAAATTTCCACCCTCGAGCCGAGCTGGTGAATGCGTTTAATCAACTACGCAGCACTTTTCGTTATTGAGTTTTGCCTGCTGGTTAGTGAACCAGTAGAAGGGCATTAGGGCAAATGCAAAGGGGAGAATCTCACTATCTACTCTTTAACGCGTGACCCCCCTTCGAAGGGGCTGTTGGAGAACAGTGCGAGAGCTATTTAGTCCATTGTTCCAGTGAGACAGCGTTTCTCCTTCGTTATATACGATTCAGCGAATGTGGGTGGATTTTGCCCGTTTCCCCCGGAACTCACCCCACCACACATAGGGTATTATTGTTATTTGGGTCGCGGCAATGTGGCGCCAAGCGTCCCGACGCTCTCGCTCACCCTCACACCCTCCCTCACCCACCGCGACGCTCGCCAACCCCCTCTTTATTATGCGTGTCCCGTGGATTCGTACGTGGTCTCTACGGGCAACTCTCTCCTCCTTTTTTTCCCTTCTTTTATTCTCCTCTCTTCCTTTCATTCGATCTCTATGAGCCGATTCTCCCGGAAAATTTTCGTATCCCGCCGACCGAATTCCGAAAAACAACATTTTTCAATTCGAGGATTCTGCGAAATTTCTTTCTATCCGCACCCAGATAAAAATTGGTTATTCGACGGACACGCGCGAATGAATATGTTTATCCATTTAAATAAATATTTTTATTCATTTAAATAAATATTTTTATTCATTTAAATAAATATTTTTATTCATTTAAATAAATATTTTTATTCATTTAAATAAACATTTATTTGCGGACGACTGTCAAATAAATTATTTTTGAGGGTGTGATGGAATTGCCGTTGACAAAAACAATATTGTCAAACGACATTCCGACAAGCTACGTTTTATAGCTAATCAATTTTTATAAATTCTATTATATTTCTTTCCATAATTTGTATCGGAATCTTTTTATTTTTATTTTTTATTACAACCTCCATTAAATTTTTTTGAATGCACGTGAATTCATAGGTGGTCTCTACCGGTAACCCTCTCCTCCCTTTTTCCACCTTCCATTCTCCTCCTTCCTTTCATTCGATCTCAACGATCCGATACTTCCGGAAAATGTTCGTGTCCCGCCGACCGAATTCCGAAAAACACCGTGCTTCAATTCGCCGATTCTGCGGAATTTCTTTCCATCCGTGTCCGAATTACGTTTGACAAAAACAACATTATCAAACTCCATTCCGACAAGCAACACTTCACAACTAATAAATTCCATTAAACTTCTCCCGATAATTTGTATCGAAATCCTTTTATTTTATTTTTTTACCACATCACCAAAACCTATTTTCCTTTCAATTCACATATTCTACGATTGCTTCTTCTTTCCATTATTTATGCCCCAGCATAAATAATGCAAAAAAAACACTGTTCAAATAGCGTATTTTTTTTTATTGCGCCGTGGTTACGCTCGGCGGCATGTTGACAAGTGCGTCACCGCTTGTCACACGGTGAGTGCGTGTTACATGTCCCATGCGGATCACGAATTCGTACCTTCCGCGCGAGCGCGCGCGTGGCTATTTCACTGCAATCGAGGCGAGGCCTCGGGCAATCGGTTCCACCTCGCGAGAACAATTATTTCTTTGTTTAGAGGGCGACAGCGGGTGAGAGAGATGGTTAACGGCGAATGGGGGGCAACGTGAGAGAGAACAGAAACGGGGAAAAAAATGATAATAATAAAAACCCGCCGGTATGTAGGTCGTCCGAGGAACGCACGAACGCGTTCGAGGCGGTCCGAGCAGGCGAGGCTGTACAGAGTTTCCGTCGGCGCGGTGCGAAGTGGTTTTTTTTTTTTTTCCCCCCCCCCCCCCCCCCCCCGCCGCCGGACTGTGCGAGAAATTGGAGTTATACGCTGCTATCCGGGTAATGGCTATCATAACGCTGCGCCGATGTCGTCCTCGGGAGATTTATTCGACTCCGCACTGGCCTCGGACAGTTTCTCCTTAACTCGAACAGCGCCTTGTGCATCATTTTGTTTATATTTCTCGGAGGCGAACAAAGAGCGATAAAAAAAATAATAACTGCAAAACGGAGCCTGCGGTGTCTCCGACAAGAGGGACAAGGCGAGTCGTTGGTTTTTCTCCATATGGCAGCCGTTTTTTCCTCGGAAAAAATGGCCTGAATTTTCACTGACCAATTAAAAACTTTCCCCGACCAAACTTCTAACGACTTCTATTTTTTTAAATTAATTATGTACATGGGGAATGGATTATTGTATTAATGTTTCATTCTGGTTTTTTTTCTCAAGGCTTCCTTTTACGTACTTTTTATTTATTTATTTATAGAAGGTTCGGCGACAATTTACATTTTCCGTGACCAATTTTGAAATTCTCTGGCTTTTTCCGGTTTTCCCTGATCGCGGCCACACACAATTACCCGGGTGAGATTGAACCGTCGGGCACGGCTGCGGTAGCGCGCCAGTTGCCGACGGTCCCGTACTGGCCCGGCGCTTCGGCCGGTATCGGACCTTCTTCGGCATTGAGTCCGAAGACCTTTTTTTAAAGATATGTTTACTGCATAACATTGCAGACAGTCAATGTGAAGGGTACGGTTACAAAAAACATTCGAAAAAGACCATTCGGGATATAAGGTAAAAAAGTGGTGAATATGGACCACCTCGATTAACACGTAAATCAATGATATATGGACCGGTCCATATTCCCCACTTTTACCCTAATATATTTGTGAGCATGACTGACAACCAATAGTACTCACTTACAAATGTTTATGGTTCGCAAAAACTCTTAAGGGAATTCGTCACAGTTCGCCGTTTCTTCTGATTTTACGAAATTATTTTCTTGACTATACACAGTTATAAAGTCTTCGACCTCATAACTCATAATCTCCCTTCTACCTATAATTAATAATAATAATAATAATAATAATAATAATAATAGTAATAATAATAATAGGGCATTAGTCGTAGGGTTTCCGCAGTGACAGAAGCCCGGGGGAATCACCGCTCATATGACAGAAATGGGAAGTGCGAGAAACGTCCCCCTCGGTCGGGAGAGTTCGAGCTGCGGTGTGTCTATCCTGTTTTCGGGTTGTAGGGCTACGCAGGGGATGACGCACATCCGGCGTCGAAAGGCTCGAGAGGGGCGGCCGGGCAGGGCTCGGCTCGCTGCCTCGCCATCATTGTCCTGTCCCCTTATCCTAAAATTGTACGCACCGCGAACCCCGGCTTGCCGCCACTCGCCTCGCCGGGTTTATTTACGAGGCAAAGTGAGCGTAGAAAAACAACGCCGGGAGACGGAAGACGCCCGAGCTCGTGGCGTCGAAAAAGCGTTTCTCATGGCTTCGTGAACCCGATACGATTTCCCGTAGCAACCAAGACCATGAAACATTTTTTTTTTTTTTCTAAGCGTAAAGAAGCAGCGGGAGAGCGAAATGAGACCCTGATCGACTTTCGTATGCCTTCTTGTCCGAGTCATGCTGCGTTAAAATCTCGATCGGTTTTGCCGACCGTAAAGATCGATGATTCTGTGATCGTGACTGCGAAGACACCGAGAGGCTTCCGGGAACCTCACACTGATTAAAAAAGGCAGTTGATGGAACAAAATATTTTACTGACTCAAAAATATTTTACTGACTCAAAATTATTTTACAGACTCGAAAATATTTTACAGACTCAAAAATATTTTACTGACTCAACGATATTTTACTGGCTCAAAAATATTTTACAGACTCAAAAATATTTTGGTGAAATCATGCAAAAAATTGTTCGATCAACCAATCTTTTTACTAAAAAATATTTATTTGAAGGTCCCCGCCCGAATGTTTAGTTGATGCAACCATATTTTTATTATCCGTGCATTGTAACGGATAGTACTTCGAAGGCTTCCGTATTTTTTGTTGTTGTAATAGACGCAGAGATCGTAACCGTAATAGTACAAATCTCGGTCGTCGAAGTCGCGTTACGATAACTTCGACGATCGAAAGTCGATGCGATGTTCTTCCTCGCCGCCCACAAGTCTGCGTTTTCGCGGTCCCTCTGGGTCATAAATCACCCGAACGATGTGCAATATCATCTTTCACGGATATAGCAAGACAGATTTTTATCTATCCTTGCAATAATCTATATACATCCATGCACAACTCGGTGGTTGTATTAAATGGAACGATGCGCTCTATCGTGTCCACAATGAGTAGACGAGACCAGTTTTATTTGGTAGCGTTGAATATTTCGGTATTGAAGGATAAATAAGAAAATGGATTGTAGTCACAATGTAGTCATCATAAGATCATCGATCATCGATCGATGATCAATTGTTCAAAAAATTATAAATAAGAAGCCTCTAATCTGATGTCCAGTTCGAAGCGTAAAAATAAATTTAAAAAACCATTTATGTTCCAACTTTTCGCAATCCAGACGGCGATTAGATTGGCGACGTACATAGGGGAGAGGGGCAAAATGGGATAATCGGAGAGAACGCAATTTTTCAATGACTTTTGTATGGTGGCGGTGATGGCAAGTCGGAAAAAACTCTGTTGAAAATCTGGATGTACCGTTGGGACAAAATGGGGCAGCCAAAAATGATTCGAAAACTGAGTTTGGTCTCCACTGTTCCGTTTTGCCCCACTGTGGCATTTTGCCTCGCTCTCCCCTATGAGCATATGTAGCTTGATGACTATATTAAGTGGGGACGATGCGCTTTATCGTGCCCACGATGAGTAGAGCAGACAAGTTTTGTTTGGAAGCGTTGAAGCTTCCGGAATTGGTGGACAAAATAAATAAAAATTCCAGGCTTCTCATTGGGCACTGGAAACTCGGCACTATCGCGACAGCAGCATGAAGTATGCGGCATCATTTGCGATTGTACGTAGAAGTGGGGATCTTTCGATACGTCACCGCGAACTTTTAACCGGATTTCTCCAACTATCGTTTATTACCTTGAGTTCATGCCTCCGCTCACAACTGTATTCTCACAAACATAGATCAGGCTATAAAGTTTTAGTACACAAAAATCTGTTAGGTAATTTTTTACCGTTCAGACGTTTATCGGCACTTGCGAAAAGTCGCCGAGCCGGCGGATTGCAGTGGAACGCATAACTCCAGTCTTTTTTCCCGAGCGGTCAGTCGGGAGTGAATATACTGTCGTCATAATGTAGTCATCATAAGATAGGTCAATCGGTAGTCAATCGTAAAAAAATGATAAAAAAGCATGTTGCAAATCTCGCATCTCTACACTGAGAAAAAAAATCGATTGAGTCAACAAAATGAGCGCTTACGGGTGGCGAAACAAATTTTTGGTTGATAGAACGAAATAATTGCTGTATTAAG
>JAPYZC010005845.1:0-11797 GCA_030522665.1 Ichneumoninae sp. A BG-2022a | reverse complement strand
ATAGTGGAGATGAAAAAGGAAGAAGACAAGTGGGAGATGGTGAGAAGAAGGAGAGAAATGGAGAGGCTGGGAATCGAGATAAAAGAAGACATGACATGGAGGGAGAGGAGGACAAGATACAAGATGATCGAGAGGGCGGCGGAGGAGAGAAGGAGAGGAAATCGAACGAGAGTGGAAAACAGAAGACTGGTGATCGAAGGAAAAGGATAGAGATGGTATGAGTGGGAAGAGAAATGGTGCGAGGAGAAAGAAGAAGACGAGGGGGGAAAGGGAACGGGAAAAATTGTAAGGGAAGAGAGAGAAAAGACGGGAGGTGTAAACAAGGAGCCAACCTTGTTAAAAAAAATTGTAACTCCAAGGAGAATCAATAAAGATACATACAAATTTTCTAATTTTAATTTTCCAACAATTTTAATTATAATAATTCCATCAAAAATTAATAAATTTCATCCAATCACTTTATTAATTATTTTAATTATAATAACTTTTCTAATTTGCTTAAAAATAAACTTTTTAAAAAAATCAATAATTCCATTTATATTATTCCTAATTATAATTGGAGGATTAATAGTAATCTATTTATATATTACAAGATTAGCTAATAATGAATTATTCTCATTTAATTATATTTTCTGAATCGCTAATTTTTTCAAAACATTACCTTTTATAATTTTATTTATTATAATAACAATAAAATTCTACCCAACAATTTTAAATTATTCAATTGAATCATTTCAATTAATTAATTTATTTGAAATAAATTATAAAAATTTAAATTTAATATATAAAAAATTCAATAACTTGTATTATAAATATTTGTTATAAATTAAAAGGCCCCCTTCGACAAATGTTATTTTAATGAATAAGTCTTTATTAAAAATTAATCCAACTTGAAAAATTATTAATAATTCATTAATTAAATTTCCTACACCAATTAATATTTCTATTTGATGAAATTTTGGTTCATTATTAGGATTAACACTAATAATTCAAATTTTATCAGGATTATTTTTATCGATACATTACTGCGCCAATATTAATCTTGCCTTTAATAGAATTATCCATATTATTCAAGACGTCAACTTTGGATGATTTTTTCGTTTATTACATATAAATATAGCTTCATTTTTTTTCTTTTGTATATTCATTCATATTGGACGAGGATTATTTTATGGATCATACAATTTAATAAAAACATGAATAATTGGAATTATAATTTTCATATTATCAATAGCTACAGCTTTCATAGGATATGTATTACCATGAGGACAAATATCTTTTTGAGGAGCAACTGTTATTACTAATTTAATTTCAACTATCCCATATATTGGCTTAAATATAATTCAATGAATTTGAGGAGGATTTTCTATTCATAACCCAACTTTAAATCGATTTTTTTCCTTTCACTTTATCTTATCATTTATTATTTTTGCCTTAATTATTATTCTTTTAATATTTATTCATGAAACAGGATCAAATAACCCATTAGGAATTAATAGAAACTTAAATAAATTACCATTTAATATTTACTTCACATTAAAAGATATTTTTGGGTTTCTATTAATAATTAAATTCACATTATTTATAATTTTAACTGATCCAGAAAATTTTATTTTAGCTAACCCAATCATTACCCCTATTCATGTTCAACCTGAATGATATTTTCTATTTGCTTATACAATTCTCCGTTCAATTCCTAATAAATTAGGAGGAGTAATTGCCTTATTAATATCAATTTTTATTTTAATAATTCTACCACTTTTAAAAATAAATAAATTTCAATCAAATAAATGTTACCCTTTTAACCAAATCATATTTTGACTATTTATCAATAATATATTTATATTAACTTGATTAGGATCAATACCAGTTGAATCCCCTTTTATTGAAATTAGACAAATATTTACAATTTCATATTTCTCTTTCTATTTATTTAATTCTTTATTAATAAAAATTTGAAATAATAATTTTTTATAGATAATGAACTTGAATAAGTATATGTTTTGAAAACATAAAATAGAATTATTTTTTCTATTATCTTACTTAACAACTAAAATTACTAAAACTATTATTTTAATAAAAAATAAAAGTGAAAAATTGCTTATTCCTAAAAAAATTAAATTAAATAAAAATCTTAAATATAAAATTCTTTCGTATGTTTTTATTACAAAAATGTTATGTAAATATGGTATTCTTTCCGACTTTTCTGGTTAGCGTTTATTTGTCCTGAATGCAAGCTGTAGATGATGTGCTGTCTATTAAAAGAAACGGTGAAAATAAGTTTTTGGCGTCGTTCTTTTATTCGTACGTCTTTTGATTCCAGTGCGACACCGGAAAAAATGGAAATGGAATGAAGAATGGAATGAAGAATGGAATGAAGAATGGAATGAAGAATGGAAATGGAATGGAATGAATTGAAATGAAATAAAAAGGCAAATAATGCAATTGGAAAGAATTTTTTTATTGTAAAATTAAGAAGTTCGTCGCTCGATTGTAGCTTCCTCATAAAGGAAGCTATGCACAAAATTGTAATAAGTGAGTAAGCTATGTCAAATTTCTTTGCAGCTTTTTCTCGGAACATAAAAAAATTGTTGTTTCTCATAAAATTTGAAACCGTCAAAATTTGTTGTAGAAAATCGCAAACTGAAATTGTCAGATTTCGTCGTTTCAGGACCATTTTCAATCTATTCATCACCACTGATTACAAAACTATAAGGCATTTTACTCTTAGCGTGATGTTTGATTCGGAAACTCGTGTCATGGCGTAAAAAAATTTTCAAAATTCCATAAAATTTAAACGATTAGATCAATTTTCGCAAAATTTAATACCAAAGATTGTTCGGTGTTAGTTCATACCCGTATCAAATTTAAGCTCGATAGCCGCATGTTGATTCAAATTTATAAAATTTAATATAATAATAATAATACTATTTATTTACATACATTTACATTACATACATATTTACATACATATTTACACAGCACGGAAATATTTTTCAAAGTTTTCAAAATTTTTTTATCGCGATCACGGCAATGATACCGAGTTAATAATTATTGAGAGAAAAATTAATTAAATTTTGGTTAAAGGATCTTTCGGGACGTCGAATTTTGCCGTCGAGTGTTTCGAGCGTCGTCGCTCCGCTTCGTCGTGGTCAATCGGTGTTCTCGCTCGGCGCTCGGTGTATTTACGTTTTTTTTGTGTGTTGTTGAGCGTTTCCACTGTTCGGTATCGTCAACTGCGCGATTTCAGCCTTGCAAAATATTACCATTGTGAATATTTCGAGTGAAATTCTATTCCGTCCACGTGACGTCAGCTCGACCATCTCCGAATCCAACACGGCTTATCTTCGACTATCTTTTTAAATCATCTGATCTCGTTCACACAATTCGAGACGTGTCCTTCATTCGGGGCGAATTACCGCGTCTCACGTTGTCCCATTCGCGCGACTGTTTGACCGGGCACACCGGGCACACCGGGCGACTTTAGATGTAAATATAAATTTCGAATAACCGTTCAGAATTTACGTTTTTCTATAAATATCAAAAAATAGAAATAGTAGAACAAATTTATTTTAATTTTTTTTTTTTTTACGAAAAATGGACTTTCCTGTATGAGGAAAATTATGATCGAAAGTTGATGAAAAATTGATAAGGTGATGTTCCTAAGAATTTTTTGAGTGATCAATATTTTCTGAGATGTACGGATATTTAAAGAAAAACGTAAATCCTGAACGGTGACACTTTAAAAATCTAAAAAAAATATTGCCATCGTCGAAAGACTTCTTCGTATCCTCCGTAGGCAAATTTGCTGCGGTATTTCCGGTACTGGAACTCGCCCTAACTTTCAAAAAAATACCTATTGCAGTGTTAGAATAGTACATTCTGATATGAGTGTAGAAAAACTTTTTCTGACGAGTGTCAGTTTGCAGCACGAGCTAAAGGCGAGTGTTGCAATCACACGAGTTCAGAAAACGTTTTTCGCACGAGTCGCACTGGCAAGAGACTTCAATATCATAGTTTTACCAGCGTTGTCGAGTCTCAGAAGAAGCAGGCGTAGTTCCTTGTGCGGATTGGAGTGGAGTTTCTGAAGTATCGATAAGAGTCCCTGAAATTTGGAGCAGCGTCCCGATTAGGACACGCTTCTCCCTCCTTGCGTCTTCCTTCGCCATGGCATACTCGAAGGAAATTTTTGGCGGGTGATTCCAGGGTTCAACCGGGTATCGAACTCTGTACGGTATAATAAAATCTGGGTGAACACTACCTTTGAAGACTGTGCGCGAATGGTCTGTGGTGAGGGTACGTACGAAGGTTCTCCGTCCACCACTCCTGTGCGGTTCTGACAATCCAAAGACGAAATGTTGCATGAAGCATCTGGGTTTTCCATTGGCTATCGAACCGTCAACTCGGTGGGTGTACCCCGGTGATGCGTCCCTCGCAGGAAGTAGAAACATTAGGAACGAATGCATGAAGAAACGGAGCAGTATTCGCTAATGTCGCAGTAGCCAAGATGACGGTTAACTGACATTGTAGTTAGAAAGCAAAGCGATGAAAAAAAAAGAAAAAAACAGATGGGGAAGCCCAAATTAAAGGACGAAGATTGAATAAAAAAAACTGAGTAAAGAGCAAGAGAACTGAGACTACCCGTATTACTTGTAAACTTTTAAAGATACGCAAAGAAAATATAAGTCTCAACGAACACGCAACCATCCGCCATCGCCGTTCGCGCGGTACTAATGGAGTGAACTTCTTCTTCCGTATAGGTTTCATGCCGCAAGGCCAAGTACCAGAAACCAGAAAATCAGGACTTATTTTACGGCGCGTGCTGACCTCGTGGTGCCATGTCGTGATGTCTACTCAAACTAAACCCGCGCATCTTCTAACCGGAAGGGGAGCAGACAGGATTCGTGTATTTTACTTTCGTCTATTTTTCGGTCGTGTATTTTACAGTCTCCCCATGAAATGTACTGTTATCGATAACCTGAACCAGTGCTCTCGAAGTACAAAAGGATATCGATAAGGGTCGGGATGCTTATTCCGACCCTTTCGTACCTAACCCAACCCTTTCGTTTTCGTGGAAATTAAACTCTGTACAAGTATTTACCTACTTAGGTAAATACTTATAGGAAGCTCAATTTCTACGTTGATCCAAGTATATGTTTCTCCGGAATAAAAAGCCCCGATTGAGCCCGTGAAAAAAGACCACAACTTGACCTAAAAGTCGAGAAACACAGATTTAAATGATTCCGTTTATTAAAAGTTACGTGTTCAATTTGTTAAAAGTAGAGACTGAAATAACAAAATTGATCAATCCTTGTGCCCCGAATACTTGTAACTAGCCAATGGCAATTTCTCTAACAGTTACCATTAGTCAATGGTAATGATCCAAATAGTTACCATTTATGAATTGTAGTATTCTAAATACTAATAATTGATCGATGGTAATACTCCAAACGATTATAATTGCTTAATAGTTATGTTCCCAATAGGTACAATGGATGAATGGTAATGTTTCGAGTGATTACCATTCACCGATGGTTACGTTCCGAATGGTTACCATTCGCCAGTGGTCAAAGGACTAATAGTAATCATTAAATGTCTTAATGGTTCACCATTCAGACCATTCAGAGCCAATGGTTACCACTAATGCACCATTCAGTACATGATTTAGATTCACCCTAGCAAACTCAGTCACTGACCGAATCACTGTAGTGATTTCGAAAGCGTGACAAGCGCTGATGGCGAAGCGTTTATAGGTTCTAGCCAGGAACATTAAACATTTTATACTAGATTTGCTATTTCTATCTATTTGGTTCGTAAGTCTTCTTAACTTTTGTACATCTTCTGCATGTTTTCTGTGTCATTCGTTTCAATTTCTATTATCATTCGTTATATATATTTTGTTTTCTGAATTTTTTTTCAACGTCCAAAGCCAAAATAAGCGGTTTTCAATAAAAAAAATACTGATAATTAGGGGAGTGCGGGACAAAATGGCACAGCGGGGCAAAACGGAATAATGAGATAAAACGCAATTTTCCAATAAATTTTGCATAGGGGCGATGGTGGTCCGTGGAGCAAAACGGGTTGAAAATCCGGATATATCGTTGGGACAAAATGGGGTATCCAGAAATTATTGGAAAAATTAGGTTAGGTCTCACTGTCCCGTTTTACCCCGCTCTCCCCTACTCAAATGCGTAAATTTTCCTCCGTAAATTTACGACAATTTTACATTAAAAAAATGAGATGGGAAAGTCACGCGGTGCGGGTTCATCGATAACAACAGAGGGCACCCATTTTTGAGTCATGAGCCTGCAGCAGGTTTGCCTCAGAATTATTCAGTTCAGAATTCTATGGTATTATCGAATATACGAATATGTGCATTTGTCATAATTCGATTAGTATGTCAAATAACTAAACTCTGTATTGCGTTCTACAATCGTTAACATCTTGGAACGACTACTACAATATTTCGGATTATTTGCAGAAATAGAGCATGGCATAATGGAATGGAGAACACCGTGGGTTTATGGGTTGCTTGATATACATACATGCAGAAAAACTATTGCTACGCCGGTCGGCGCTGAACGACCGTTAGAACGAGTTTACACCGGTGTTGGGATATGTGGTTAACGCCCCGTAGGTAGCAGATGACGCTCCGGGGATATACTAAGATGTTAATTTAGCTATTACTTACAACCAACCGCCGCCCTGAGGCTACCGGAAAATAGGTTCATCGTGGATGATGTTGGGTCCTATGCGTCTCTCTACTTCTTGAAATATACCACAGTCGCGCTCGATAGTCTACTCCGCCAAGTTGCTTGGACACAAAAACAACGACAAAGCTACCTCGTCGGGAGGCTTGTATAACATTGTACAAGTTACATACAACATATAGATAGCTTGTATATAGTATTATATAACTTATACAAGATTATGACTAATACTATTGATCCTGACGGTACATTGGATCCTCGTCCTCGAAATGCGTTTCGAGAACGACCGAAGGACTATATATTTAATTGACGATTTTTTTTATTTGCGCATTGGATAAAGTGATAAGACCCGTGAAAAAATATATGTCTTACGAAGCTTCCTGGGTAAAATAGTACATTATGCTACAAGGGACGAAAGTTCGTGATTTTCACCGAGTGTGAGGTTTGCTGCCCGAGCGAAGCGAGGGCAGCCCTGATATGAGGTGAAAATCCTCTCCGCCCGTGTGGCATACGATACTTTTTTTTCCGACTTTGTTAAAATGACCATTAGGTAATGGTACTAATATTCGGACATGCCCTAATTGTCGGCCACATGTAAATCTGATATATTGCTGATTTAAGTATTAGAAATGTAATTTGACACTTTTAATCGTATTTAAAATCATTATTTGATGTGTAGAAAAAGTCATATAAGGTTTAAATCTGAATTATTTTCTAATGTCGTATTTGGTTAAAAGATCGACGATATCGTGTCCGGAAATTGGGACAAGCGTTACTACACACGCGACTCAATAATCGGACAGTTCGAAGGAGTTAGGTTAGCCAGCTTTCTATGTAGCTTGTCTTCAGTATAGTTTCGTGTAAATATAATTTGTTCGTTGAAATTTTTGTAGTCAATATGAACTAGTTGAGTTCAGACATCAGACTTCTCTAAATCTATGATTGTTGCAATATCACATACAGTTTTCGAATATAGGGACGTGCTGGAAAATTAGGTCCGAAAACTAGGAATTATCAGCTTGACGTAAGGTTAAATTATTTTTACAAACAAATTGTTGTTGATTAATCAATAACGATTGGATTCTGGAGATGCTTTTTACCGTCTGAGTATTGATACCTTTATCTTACTTTATAAATAGAAACTTTCATATTAAAAGTAATAGGAATAGAATTTAAAAAAAATGGAACGACATGAGTATACATTGAAAAAATCTTTATTGTAATGTTATATACAAAATGCACGAAGAGTACTTGAAATAAATCTAATGTACTAAATTTATTTTCATTTTAGACTCATGCATAAGATGCAATTTTTTCTTTTTATATTATGACTCGAATGCATATTCTAGTGTTCCTCCAACTTATAACAACTGTACAAGTTATGAGCGATTTAAAAGTTGATTAGAAATGAAACGCATCTACCGTCCCTCATGAAAATGAACCATTGGTCGTCAAATGGTTACCATTGAATCTGAATGGTGTACTGAATGGTGCATTAGTGGTAATCATTCGCTCTGAATGGCATGAATGGTGAACGATTGACACTTTCAATGGTTACGGTTCGCCCTGTGACCATTCGCGAATAGTAACCATTTGGAGGGCAACCATTAGTGAATGGTAACCTTTCGAAACATTACCATTGATCAATTGTAACTGTTAGAATAATTGCCATTGATTACTTGTAACTATTCGGGGCACAAGGATTGATCAATATTTGCTACTTGAATCTTTATTTTTAATAAATAAAACACTTATCTTGTAATAAACAGAATGAGAGCATTGGTTCAGATTACAGCAAACATTTACATGTTTGCTGTATTCCTTTAAATTTCATTAAACTCGAAACGATAAACAGAATCGAACATCTCTTTTGAACATTTCTTATGAACATCAGAATGGCTTTGTCACTGACCAAAGAACGCTTTCGAAATTTCGTCGATTTTCTGGTATTTCCTACTGTTACGTCCCGATCAGCAATGTCAAGGAGAATTTACACCCTCCCTTTACACGTTATTCGGAGATGACGCTTTATCGAGGTTTTGGCCCTGTTTTGAACCTAACCTTTCGGAAAATAATTGGGGATAGGGCCTAGAGTGTATATATATGTTATTGACGATATTTTATTCACGGTTAAAAGTTCGAATTTACTAGATTTAGTGACGATTTTAAACTGGACAAGAAAATTCTGAATGCTATCTCTTTCTATCGCCTGGAATTCAATATCACGCGACTCATGGCTCGCGACAGCTCACTATCACGCTCACTCACTGTTTTCTCCCGACCTATCCTAATACTTTAACACGCACTGAGATAGCTGAAATAAAATTGACCAACACCAATATTTATTGACCATGGAAATATTTTAACCCTGAAGACAGTAAATAAATGTTGATAAATAACGATTTAAAGAAAATGGATTTTTTAAATGCGGATGATAACATTCCAAAATTAGGATATTATTTAAATGGGTTTACCTCAGAATGAATGATCGAATGAATCGATTGATGGATGAAATTAAAGGATCGAATTGAAACGTCCTTCCCAAATTCTGGATGAATATTCGAGTCAGAATCGAATGACGATCGACTTCCGAAAATAACGTCCTTCCTAAATGCCGAATTTTCGAATCATAATCGAATGATGATGATGGTCGACTCCAGAAATAAACCTCCTTCCCAGATTTTAACGATGAATGATTTCGATGATGGAATGATTTTCAGACGAAATATAATGAAACTCGATGGAATGATTTGGAAAGTTACGAACGATTTATTGAAGTTGGTAAAAAAATTAATACTGGCTCAAAAATTTTATAAGTAGATTTACAGGTTCTTTGTCAATATCTCTAAGTACAATACAAGATTGAGGTCAGTGCCCCGGTCGCGAAGAAGTTAGAAGTCCAGAACAGCAGTACCGAAGGAGTAAGTGCCGAATGGGCGGTGGGCGCGCGAATAAATAACCTCGATGGCGGACACCCCCGCGTCACCGCTGTCACGCCTGCGCCTCGTCTCCCCACTCTCGTCACCGGATTTCTTTGATTGATGAATTAAATATTTCTAATTTTCGTAGTTTTACAGTAATTCTGACATTCGAATTTGTTAATACTTAAATTTTATCGCGAATTTTATGAACATACAAATTTGAATGAAAGCTGTACGAGCTTTCGTTGCGAAGTTAACAATAGTTGACATTAATTGTTATTTTAATATTTATCTGATTATTTTCCTAAATTTTTGTGTTACTGGTTTTGCATTTCTTCCTTATTTTCATAATTTTCCATATTTTTCTCCGTTATTTGCTATTTGATTATTTATTCATTATTTATTATTTTATATCTATTCCTTTTTTAATATTTTATTTGACGATATGACTTAATTTTCGTCCTTACTTCTTGACTCTATTTTATTTCCCGAATCTGTTAATAATTTCAAAAAAAAATACTATGTCAATCCCGTGCATTCGTTCCTTAAACTTGATTTCTATTTATTTCTTCATTTATTATATCAACTATGATCCTCCTGGACTATAACGATGATCTAGCATTCATTCATCGATATTCATCGTCCAGGAGGTGCTGCAATCATTACGCCCAACTGTCGCTCTCAGCATCTTGCCCATCGTACAAGCAGGCCCTATGTTCGACAACTATGAGGAGCGTTCTGCCGATATCCTTATCTGCATTTTTACGCCTCAGGTTACCGAGCTTCATACAGTTGATTTGCTTCGTACTGTTGCTTCTGTACATCGACCTAACTCACCTGAAGGCTAATTATTTTACCAATGGATGATTCTTTCATTAGGTATTTTATTTATTTATTGAAACTTTAAATTTGACAAATTAAAAAGTGGCAAGTTTTCCAATGTTTATTTTTAACTATTTAATAATTATGTTTGAAATATTTCGGGAAAATTCACAGGACGTAACACTACGATTATAAGTACCCACGAATTAAAAATGACTATGCATTGTAACATGTTACTCTCGACTCAGCCATTACAGTACCAAATCTTTTATGTCATTCAGGTTAGAAAAATACAAAATTGATCGATAGTGCAGTGGCAGAGCTCTTGTCTGGTATGACGTCGGTTCGATCCCAACATCAGTCGAAAGTTTTTCCCAATATAATTAGATCGATGTTTGGCCCATAAGCAATAGTAATAAGGCAGAAAGACTCTAATGCAAGAATAAAATATGGATTTTGTTTTTCATATTATTTGCTTTAAAATAACCAATGGTGACGATTGGGAAATTGAATGGATCCTATTGAGAAATTGAATACTTACCATTGAGAAATTGATTGGTTACCATTGAGAAATTGAATGGTTGTCCGAATAGTCCGCCAATTTACCATTAAACATATTCCATTCGTTATCGCAATGGTTTTTCTTAATGGTGGCCGATGGTTCATTTTCATGAGGGGTGTACTTGAAATTTAAAAAATATGTGTATCGAAATCTCAAAAAACAAAAAATCGAAAAAAATTAAATCAAAGTAGCCAAGTATTAGTACATACAAAAAAGTCTTCAAAAAATATTTTCATCAAAAGAATCTAAAAAAAAAACACAATGCAAAAAATCTTGACAAAAAAAAAAACTTGGCGTGCCAGTTTTTTTCACAATTACAGTTACTGCAGTTATTGCAGTTACTTTCCGTCTCCCTTGATTATTTGAATGAACCATGTACGACAGCTATTGTAAAAAAAAACTGGCACGCCAAGTTTTTTTTTGTCAAGATGTTTGCATTTTGTTTTTTTTTTTTAGATTGTTTTGATAAAAATATTTTTTGAAGAAGTTTTTTTGTATGTACTACTACTTGGCTACTTTGATTTCATTTTTTTCGATTTTTTTTGTTGAGATTTCGATACACATATTTTTTTTAAATTACGTTGATGAACGTTTTTTTGGGAGAATTTTTTTGTTAAGAGACTGTTCTGATAAACATCTGTTTTGGCAGATTTTTTTATTTTTAAGAAGTTTTTTTTATAAACATTTTCTGAACGAGAATACAATTTTTAAGTACTTGGCGTACCTTTTTACTTTTTTCAAAAAAGTATTTTTTGCTTTCATTTCACCTATTTTTGACATCC
>JAPYZC010005844.1:0-15087 GCA_030522665.1 Ichneumoninae sp. A BG-2022a | reverse complement strand
GACGGATAGCAGATAAAAAAAGATAAATATCTTCACAGCGAGGGGGGGCGGGGGGGGGGGCGGTGGGGATTGATTTGAGAATGAAAATTCCAAGATGCGAAAGCTTGAATGAGGCTCCGGACAGGAAGCGAGAGGAATGCTAGAAAAGGATAAATATGAACTTGGGCCAATTTCGGAGATTTCATTTTCACCTGAAATTCAAATCAGAAAACATTTTTAATTTTTGTGCCACAGTGAGATCGAGGAAAAACTTTGAAGCAATCGGGGACGTTTATCGAATACAGAACGTGTTGTTACGCCCAAGAGAATAAAAGAAGATCGGTCAGATAACCCGAAATATTAAGCGACTAGAGTTGACAGAAAATAGATACATGACGAGTTTCTGCCAAAGAGTCAACTTGTTGAACTCAGTCGATACATTCGATATGCATGAGAGTCTGCTCAAACCTGACAACGGAAAGTCTAACGGCATGGGCAAACAGGCTTAACTATCATTATCATTATTATTATTATTATTATTATTATTATTATTATTATTATTATTATTATTATTATTATTATTATATTAGATACGAGGCGAAGGACGCAGATGGGAAAAGATAATACAGACAGGTATCTCATTGATGATATTCAAATCCCAGCTCTTGAGGCTTTAAACAAAATATTTAACACAACTGTAAACACATAATGTCTCATTATCTTTAAATCTACGATCAATAAAAACAAATCAATCTAACTTCGGGTCATCTAAATGGTCCCATTACGATTTTAATATCAAAGGTCATCGTTGCTTTATCAATGAGTTTTCAACTAGCACAAGGGAATTTTATGAGCAACTATTTGAGTTGCCGAGATAAAACGAGATAAAACGAGATAAAGCCTATATAACCACCGGAAATTATTTTTACAACATTTGCATCTATTGCAGAACACTATCAGAAATTTAGAGTTAAATTTGATTAAGAGAGAAAATAGATATTCAACAATTACTGGATTAACGAAAATCGAGAATTCGTAGAAGGCAAAACATCGATAGTTTTGACGTAAAAGCGTGATGTAATTTTTTTGTTGTTCAGATTCTGCAGAGTCACAAAAACAGAGCCGGGATGAAAAATCTGAAATGTTTTCACGTGCTTATCGATCTTTTGTGAAATTTCGGAATAGAATCGGCCCGCCAGGCTCGCAATTAACACGATCATTATCATTCATCCTGGGGCGCGAATTCTGTCGCATTATATCTCTTCCGCCTTCTGTTCCCTTTCACACACATAGCATTCGTGGCGTAAGTGCAAACCGCGTATGAAAGGGTAACGCGTGCTTCTCTCCCTCGTGAATCGACAAAAAAAATAAAAAAAGGTTCGTGAATTGTTTCAATGCGGGAGACCTCGGCAGTTCGTCGAGTGTCAGCTTCGAGCATCGCTGGCATTTTCAGGATCATCACTGTTGAGCCAACCCCTTTTTTTCTCTGACTCCACTGCACAAAAAAACCCTTTCATTTTACACGCTTTCGCTCTTCTCTATCTGGTTTTATCCAACCGCAGCGACTTCGACTAGACACAACGACAGGACTTTCGAAATACCATCGAGAGCACTGGGAAAAAATCTCGTGATTCTCAATATTTCGCTCAGTGCGCACCGATGAGCTGACGGAATTAAATCTATGATAGCAGAGAGTAGAGTGCAGTTAAGGAGGGAGTCCCGCTGCGCGCTGACTTCGCATAAGTTCGACAACAATAAGAGAAGATTGCAAGTACTTCTTGATGGTGTAAAAAGCTGAAAAAAATCGTGTATACTAAAGGCACTGAGAAGATTAATTTTGCATAATAATAATTGAAAAATATTATTAACAAATTCATCAAAAAATTAATTGATTAACAAATTACCCGGCAACAAAACTTTATTTTAATGAAAATGACTCGTTTATTTTTCTGAATACGTATGAATTTTTTCAGATTTTTAAGTAATCGTTGATTTTTTATTTTTTTTTATAGAACAATAATGCGAACTGCGCATGCGCGACTCTGTCATTTCACCACGGGTTCACAACTGGCATGCAATAGGCCACTTTCGGCTCGCAAGACTGTCATGTAAAGTGCCGCGATTCATGCACGAGTGACAAAATAGGACACTCCACGAGGGCGTAAAAGTGTTTCGCACGAGAGATGTTCGAAATTGTCCATCACAAGGTGCGAAAATGGCGGTTGTACGCACGCGAAGCGGGCGTAAAAGTGGCCATTTCGGCACCGAGTGATGACACTTTTTAAATACATTCGAAAAACATTGCTCGACAAGAAAATGCCCCGCGATCGGGGCATTAAATATAGTATGATCGGGAAAATGAGACAGTCGAATGGAATTTTAGTATGCATTTTTTGCTGTCTATGCGGAGTTCGATCGATCGTCCGTCGACGGGAAGGACGAGCGATTCCGTCGGATTGGTCGCGTATTTTCACATTGCCGCAGACTTCGCCGGGACTCGATGTGAATACTTCATCGGGAGATAGCGAGGTCCGCTCCCGAGCCCTCGGTCGTTCGTTAAGCTCTTTTATATTCGAGCTATATCGAGGAAGGCTGCACGGTAGAGAACCGAGAGATTGATTGTTTCCCCGAGTGTGAGATCGAGAGAGACCGGCGGAGGGACGGAAAAAAATCGCAAAAATGGGGGTTGGGTTTGGGCGCGTGCTAGAATCGGTTGCCTCGAATTTCTGGGCCCATCGTTGCTTCCAGCACGTGACGCGTAGGGTCGATCGTGGCTGTTAGCGCTGGAAAAAAAACCTCGAATATCAACAGCAAAATTGCATTCGCCGAACAGTCTCCCACTCTGTACCTCGTTGTTTTGCCATTCGTGGATTTTAACGAGCTGCCCTTTTTTTCCCACGCGTTTTAGTATAGCATACGATGTGCAGTTGGATGGTAAATTAAAAAAAGATTTTTTTATTAGGACTCTTGAGCTTTTGGTTCGAAGTGTTGAGAGATTTTATAAATGTTCCGAGAATGCTGCAAGTTTAATCATCTGTACGATTGTTAAACATTATCTCTACTGTTTCACTATTATTTTAAATATATTTATACTCTGGATTTCTAAGATTTAACACTTACAACCTATTGTGAACACACTATATGTATACACTTTATGCTGCCTGTATTACCTTATTCTGTATACGAAATACTGTCTCTTGTACTCTGCACTGCTTTTTTTTGCCTATATTGCAGTGGTCCTTACACCGAGAAAAATTATTTTATTTATTTGGTTTAAGTAACATATTTATTTGATTTAAATAAATATTTATTAAAATTAAGTAAATAGTTATTTAAATGAAGTAAATATTTATTTAAATCAAATAAATATTTTACTTAAACCAAATAAACCGTGGACGTCAAATCAATTATTTTCCTGGGTTCAGGGGAGATATCCCAGGACTTAATAAATTCTATCTATCTACCTACGCCGATAAAAAGGTTTGGTAATATCAACTAAGCTGCGGTTGCGCGTGGCGAAGAAAATGTATCGTCGATCGAACAAAATGTTTTTTACAATCAATAACAGAACAGTAAATTCAACTAAATATTTGTTCAATCGACTAAATATTCGTTCAATCAACAAATTATTCGTTCAATCAACTAAATATTCGTTCACTCGACTAAATATTACTAAATATTCGTTCAATCAACTAAATATTCGTTCAATCAACTAAATATTCGTTCAATCAACTAAATATTCGTTCAATCAACTAAATATTCGTTCAATAAACTAAATATTCGTTCAATAAACTAAATATTCGTTCAATCAACTAAATATTTCTTTCAATCGATCCAAATATTTTCTTTGCCACCCGCAACGGCAGCTCAGTTGATATTACCAAACCTTTTTATCGGTGTATGGCCCTATTGTGAAATATAAAAATTCGGATTGAAAGAAAATCGCATAATCTCACCTCATGGGATAAATTACCGGAGCGCCGAATTTTTACAATCACACAATGGAAATTCACATGGAAACGGACTTCACCAGTTGTAAAAACAAAATTATCGAGCCTCTCTCGCGAACTTATTCGGAGCTTGCGCAGCCTCCGACGCTTCGCATTCGGTTATCATACTACACTTTTGAAAATAAACTTTTCACACGGACGCTCATCCGTGGCTCGCTGACGTCATCGCGACTCCATATTATTTATACCAACTGGGATTACGAATAACCCCTCGCCATTCCATTTTTATGAGAACAAAGCTGTGCGTTTCTACTTGCGAATAAAAATTTAAATTTATTCCTCCCTCCCCCAATCTTTTTTTTTATATTCACGCCATAGCAATTTATTTCGTAATGAAATCATTGTTTATAGTATCGATTTTTCGAAGGTACACGAGCTAGAACTCCGAAGCATTTTTTTTATTCAAATTAATTTTTAATTTTTTTTTTTAAGGTGCAATTTGTACTATCGATTTTTGTTAAAAGTCGCGCGACCATTAACCATAGAGTTTAACTGGAGAGAAATAGTGGAAACAAAAAAGGGTATTTCAGAGCTTCGAAGCCATTTATCTTGCCTCCTTCGGGCAACGGATTTTCCCGGTTTTGTACTTTTTCGCCTTGATCAAGATTGAAAAATTGAGATTTATCGGGCATTCGCCGCGAATCTGTTATTTATGGCGAGCCTTTGCAGAAACACACACGCCCGTATGTGCACAACTGTTTCGTAAGTCCGAGAGCGCGTGAAAGAGGGTTGTCCGGTTGGAAATTACGGCCAGCTGGTGTAACGCCATTTAGTTCTGTTTTCTATCGATTTTCTTTTTTCATCTAGTCTTTCCGTACCGTCGTCGATCCGTTTTCCTGGTACAAGTTATGTTCCATTTCGGCTTTCTTTCCCGGTTCGTCCAATCTGCGAAACAACCCTTTTCCGCTTCTCATCCGCCGGTTCTTTGCCACATAACGAAGTGTAATTTACTACCTCGATCGTCGATCGCACGATTTTATTTGGCGATTCCTCTCGCAGGTTTTTTTTCTTTACAATTCGCAGCAGGCAAAACTCAATTTTTCCAATAACTTTTGGATGGTGGCGATTGCGGTGCGTGGGGCAAAACGGGTTTGAAAATCCGGATGTATCGTTGGGGCAAAATGGAGCGTCCAAAAATTATTGGAAAATTGAGTTTTGTCCTCACTGTGCCGTTCTGCCCCACTGTCCCATTTTGCCCCGCTCACCTCTACTCTCTTAACGTTCTGCAGTATCGACAAGCGTGTATTTCTGAATGTCGGAAAAAGAGATTAAAAAATGAAAAAATATTTAGGCAGGAGGGGAAAAAAAATTGCGATCCCATCTGTGCGGTAGTGTAATCAAAGGACGTGTATTTCTGGATCGGCGAATCGAATTAAAGCCGCGCTGTATCGCTCTCGTTTATCGAGCGACGTCAGTTTGCGGCTTTGCGGAAACCGATTCAAAAGCGAAACGAGAGAACGTTTCTGTGAGCCGTGTGGAAGTGTTTTTCACTTTATTTCGGGATTAAAAGTAAATAAAGTGTTAACAAAAAATAGCGTACTGTTTTTGTAAAGGTCGCCGGGAGCACGAGTCGAGTGAGGTGTCCCAGTTACCCGGTGATAATAATTTTCATTTTTTCCCCCGTTATTTCGTTGGGTATATAAAAACCAGTAAACTTCATTCTGACAGAGTTAAATAAAACAGGTACAGTAGAACCCCGTTTACCCGGAGTAATGTGGGGAGAGCGTACGTCGGATAAGCGAAAACTGAGATAACGCGTATAGCATACTCAATTCAGACTTGTACTACTACTATATATTTAAAACACATCACTTCATATAAACATTAACTTTTTTAGTTCATTTACGACTTTTTTCCTTTTTTTAGACAATTCAGATAAGATACTCAATTCAAGCTTGTATTACTATTATATATTTAAAAAATATAACACATCACTTCATGTAAACATTAACGGTTTTTAATTAATTTACGACTATTTTCCTTTTTTGAGACATTGCGATGTTCTACCATTGACTGCAGAATCGGAATTGACGTATTTGCAGCTCGCAATATAGTATGTATTTATCTATTCTTGCCTTTTATGGCTTTAGAATATAACATATGTCACGATATAAACTGTACACTTTGGTCTTGCCGTTGCTTACATTATGATTTAATACAGCTCGCAATATAAAGACGCAGCTAACTTATACAAACTTAAGCGCGTATGCAACAATGTACCAGTTACAGGGAACTCGCTACTTTATCCGTTTTATCAGAATGATTCGTATTATCCGAGCCTATACCTCAGTTAAGTTGGGTGCTTCGGATAACGCAGAAGGTTGGATAAGCGACACATTTGCATCCATACCACTCACAACTCTACCAAGAATGATAGCTCTAATAACTCTACCACATAACAACTCTACCAGAAAACATCTCTACTGTATTAGAACTCTACTAAAATGTCTACCACTGAAGAAAAAAACTCTACTGGAATTTAAATACAACTCTCCTGAAATTTATTTAAATTCCTGTAGAATATGGTTGGATGTTGTAATATGGTTGGATGTTGTAATATGGTTGGATGTTGTAATATGGTTGGATGTTGTAATATGGTTGGATGTTGTAATATGGTTAGATGTTGTAATATGGTTAGATGTTGTAATATGGTTAGATGTTGTACTATCGTTAGATGTTGTAATATCGTTAGATGTTGTAATATGGTTAGATGTCGTAATATGGTTAGATGTAATATGGTTAGATGTAATATGGTCAGATGTTGTAATATGGTTAGATGTTGTAATATGGTCAGATGTTGTAATATGGTCAGATGTCGTATTATGGTTAGATGTTGTAATATGTTTTCAGGTAGAGTTCTTATGTGGTGGATTTGTTAGAGCTTTCTTTCTTGGTAGAATTATTATCCCATAGACTTCTTTTCTGGCAGAGATGTTTGGGGAGAGATGTTTTCTGGTAGACCTGTGAGTGGTAGAAATGCATATGTGCCGGATAAGCGCGGTCCTGCTGTACGTTTTAAGGATCTTGAATCTGAATTTGCTGGTAAAAAGAACGACACACGTCATTGTGGCTGCGTCCCGAGACATTCTCTACGTATCGCACTGCAATATCGAAGGACGAAGCATCCGCGCACAGCGTCGGGGTTCCAATATCAGTCGCCGCCGCTGTTCGTCGGAGCTTCCGATATCCGCCAGGGCGTACCGGTTTACGAATTTTCGAAGATTCGTCGATACTTCCGGGCCACCGTAGCTGGGATGTACCTAGATATTACATATATAAAGTACATATAGGCGAGGCCGGGGCAAAACGGACCAATGTCCTCAATTTCCCCGGAGGGAATCGAAGGATGGCTCGTACGTATCCATCTCGGAAATCTTCCGGCACGGATCAAGCTCTTCCCGGCTCTCCTCCCCTCCCCGTGCTTTTCCCCTAAGCTCCAACCGTATAGTCGGAAACAGGGTTAACGAGATTCTCGTGTAAACGCGAGACGTCAGGGGCGAGCCAGCCTCAGCAGCATCATCGCCAGCGACGGAACGCCAGAGAACCTCGGCAGGAAGTTTCTCCGAGCTTCGGCTCTTCTATTACTGCCGCTGCTTCCGCTTCTGCGTCTGCTTCTGCTTCTGTTACACGCTCCGCCGAAACTTACCGAGGAAACGTTAAACCGCGGCTTCGCGGTGTTTACGCAAGAAACTGGAGACGGAAGGAAGCGCGGTGTTGGCCGGGACGTATAAGCGGAGCAAAAGCAGCGGCAAGAAACGGAATCCCCGCTGCGAGTGTCGAAGCAAACGAAGGAAAAGGAAGCCGGCAAGAGATAACCGGCAGCGTTCGTGCGCCCTAACAAGCGGAACCGATGCATCCCTCCTAACTCGTATTATAGTGCATGGAACTCCGTAGCCTTTGATCCAATGTATCTCTCTGATGGAGTTAGCGAAGGTGGAAGCTTTGGTGAAACTTCGCGAGGTCTAATGAAAACTCGATGTTCCAGACGTTAGTTGGCAATTATCGATTATTCGAATCGATAGTTGACTCACGCGGCTTACATTATATTTCACTGCGAAATAAACGCGACAATACGCGGAACAATATGTGAGTCACCGGTTTTGAGAGAGAGAGTGCGTGAAGTAATGCGCGAGAATATGTAAAGGCAGCACAAACGCCCTCGGTCATCCGTGAATTTGAATTTCACGCCCAGCTACTCTTCAATCCTCCAATTGCGAGGCCTTCCCTCTATTCCAAGTGGAAGCTTTGATGCCACTTTGCGGAGTCCAATGGCCAATTGTCGATTGTTCGAATCGAGAATTGATAGACTGATTGTAAATCATATTTCCCTGCGAAATAAACGCGACAATACGTGGAACAATATGCAAGTCACCGATTTTGGGAGGGAGTGGGCACCCAGAAAAATAATTTATTTGACGGCCACTGCTTATTTGGTTTAAGTAAAATATGTATTTATTTATTTGATTTAAATAAATATTTCTGATTGTAATAAATAAATATTTATTTCATTTAAGAAGCTATTGGCTTAATTAAAATAAATGATTATTTAAATCAAATAAATATTTTACTTAAACCAAATAAACGATGTCCGACAAATAATTTCTTTTCTGTATGTGTGAAGCAATGCGCGAGGGTAGAAAAAGGCTGCAAAGCTGCCCTCGGTCGTTCATAAACCTGAATTTCACGCCTATTCTTCGATTCTTCAATTGCGAGGCCTTCCCTCTCTCCTAAGTGGAAGCTTTGATGCAGTCTTGCGAAGTCTAATGACCAATTATCGATAGTTTGAATCGACAATTGACCGACGGAGTGTTAATTATATTTCACTTCGAAGTAAACGCAACAATAAGCGAGATAATGTATGAGCCTTGATGCAACTTCGCGAAGTCCAATGAAAACTCTATGTTCTAGATGTCAGTCGGCAATTATCGATTATTCAAATCGATAGTTGACTCACGCGGCTTACATTATATTTCCCTACGAAGTAAACGCGACAATACGTGGAATAATATGCAAGTCACCGATTTTGGGAGAGAGTAATGCGCAAGAATATGTAAAGGCAGCACAAACGCCCTCGGTCATCCGTAAATTTGAATTTCACGCCTGGCTATTCTTCAATTCTTCAATTGCGAGGCTTTCCCTCTCTCCCAAGTGGAAGCTTTGACGCACATTTGCCAAGTCTAATGACCAATTATCGCTAGTTTGAATCGACGATTTCCGACGCATCCTAAATAACATTTCACGACGAAATAAACCCGACAATGCGCGAAATAATGAATAAGCCGCAGATTTTGACAATGAGTGCGTGAAGTAATGCGCGCGGTTATGTAAAGGCAGCAAAGCCGCCCTCTGTCGTCCGTAAATCTGAATTTCACGCCCGGCTATTCTTCAATTGCGAGGCCTTCCTGCTCTTCCTCTCTGGCCCCGTCCTCTATGAATCTCCATTCTGTTGACTCTGAATCTGCATTTGATATCGCTGCCCTCCAACCTCACCCAACCTCACCCTTCAATCTGCCCCCCCCCCCTTCCCTTATCTCGCCCCGCTGCTCGATGGGACGACGTTTCGTAAGCGGCTTACCAGTCAAGTCATTTGAATATCACTACGAGAGCTTCGATCGTTCTCGGCACAAACTGACTTTTTCTTTCTTTCTTTTTCTTCTCTATTCTACGCTTTTATCTCCCGTCTCTTCTTTTGTCGCTTTTACTGCAACGCTCGGGCAGGAGACTGTTTCGTCTTCTTCGCTAATTTTCTTTCCTACACCCCCCCCCCCCCTCGCGTGCTTACTTTATCACTTTAATATTTATCAGTACTCGTCAAACGCCCGCGAGGCTCTTCAGATGGTAAATTGAATTAGCCCGGGCGGAAGGCTAAGGGTAATTAAAGGAGACATTTTTTTAACTTCGGGTTAAGGCTTCGAGGTAAAAAAAGCATCAGGTCGTAGTTCGCTGGAGGAGTGAAAAGAAATTAAAAGTATAGTAGGAGAAGTTCGAGGGAGGGGTAAGATTGAGAGAGAATCGAGACTTTGAATTATATGGAAATCGTGCCGAAGTTCCGTCCCGTAAGGGCGAGCGGGGCAAAACGGACGGGTGTTTTTTCGATAAAGTTCCAGCTCGAGTTTCCGAAAAAATTTGACCAGAATGACCGGTGGAAAGCCGGTAATTTCGATCCAGTCTTAGCGATCTCGTAAAACTTGATTACCAAAACAGATTTCGCGGCCCCGTGGCTTATCCGTCGATACGCATGAGTTCGTGCAACTGACCAGCTCGCTGCTGGAGAACGAAATCCTTTCGCCGTGGCGCGTGTAAATTTTACGTCTATAACATCCGTCCGTTTTCACGCTGAGCGGTTTATAGCCGCGATCGTAAAATCCAAAAATCACTTCTCCATGACCAATGATTTTTCGAGAGCTTCGTTCCCCGAATCATATCTATATTGGTAGGCTGTTAATAGCGAGCCACAAGTGCCGACCGGGTCGGCTTTGAAGGAGCAGCGTGAAGCCAAATTGATTGGTACCCTAAACCTACATCAAATTTTGTCTTCTCCATTTTTTCTTTTTAATAACAAGCATTATTTTACGATGTAGAAGGGAAGGTGCGGAAGATCAGGGCAAAATGGCAGAAATCTCCATTGCCTAATAAAAATCGCATCTGAAATGGAATTCACTGGTCCGTTTTGCCCCGCCCTTCGCTACTGTAACTATAACACCGTAACTATAACACTATAACTATAACACTATAACTATAACACCGTAACTATAACACTATAACTATAACACTATAACTATAACACTGTAACTATAACACTATAACTATAACACTATAACTATAACACTATAACTATAACACTATAACTATAACACTATAACTATAACACTGCAACTATAACACTGTAACTATAACACTATAACTATAACACTGTAACTATAACACTATAACTATAACACTATAACTATAACACTATAACTATGTCACTATAACTGTGTCACTATAACTGTGTCACTATAACTGTGTCACTATAACTATAGTTTTTCTAATAATCTCCCGGAATCGTTATCGCAGCTGATAAATGAACCGAGCATAGAAATGTGTGAATTGTCAATTAGCATCATATTGTAACAATTGTAGTTTTTTTTTTATTCATCTACAACAAAAGCCTTCGGGCCTGCGATGGTATCAAAGAGTTGGAATATTCCTGATGCATAATACATTCCTTTTTTGTAACGACGATTCCGTCTCCGTGTGCCTCTTTAATTTCATTCGAAAGCCCGACAGTGAGAATGGGATGTCGTGTAGTGCGCTATGTGTGTATGAGTGTGTGTGGCCGGCTCATTAAGTACAGCGGGAGCTCCGTACGAGGGTGCGAGGGCTAGGCGAGGGGAGAGGTCACTAACGATTCGCGATTTGTCGCCTGGCGCCAGAGAGATTTCAACCCCTATTTCATCCTCGCTATTCTTAGAATGAACTCTCGGCACGACCGCTCTGCCTATGCCACACACGGCTCCGTCCCTTCATCCCTATAACTCCTCTTCTTCTTCTACTCCGGCATTCCACTTTGTCGACACGTGAATGATAAAAACCAACCTCGGGGCGTCGGATTAGACATACTGGCGAATAAAGAGGATGAGCCACAGAAAAAAATGAAAAAAAAAAAATTATCGCGGGAATAGGAGTAAAAAAAAACTCGTGGGCTCTTCGACGCACACCCAGAAAAAAAATTTATTTGACGGCCACCGTTTATTTGGTTTAAGTAAAATATTTATTTGATTTAAATAAATATTTACTTCAATTAAGTAAATAGTTACTTAAATGAAATAAATATTTATTTTAATTAAGTAAATAGTTACTTAAATGAAATAAATATTTTACTTAAACTAAATAAACGGTGGCCTTCAAATAAATTATTTTTCTGGGTGCAGAGCGTATATGACTTTTGTTACCCCCTTGAAAATTCGGTTGCCTCATCCAACACGCCATACAGCAGGAATGGCATACACGCCAGGTGCCCGAGGAATGAACGGCGCGTAAACTTGTGGATTCAACATTCCTTACAGGTTGTTTATTATTTTTTCCTTCCGCTCCCGATCGACGCTCGAAATTTTTTGTTCGATTCGATAGTTGTGACTTACGAGGCTTGAACAAATACACTCCCGATATCCAAGCTCAAGAACCAAAGTGTCGGAGCATGAATCAATGTAATTTGTGCCACTCCGATTCGTCTCTGTTTATTTGAATTCTTTTCCTCGACAAATCATTACCTCGAGTCAAAAATTTTTGGAAGGTTACTCACCCGATTCTCTTTTTTTAATCCTTTTTTTCAAATATAATCGTGGGGCAACTATAGGGGAGAGCGGGGCAAAATGGGATAGTGGGGCAAAACGGGACAGTGAGGGCAAAACTCGATTTTCCAATAGTTTTTGGATGCCCCATTTTGTCCCAACGACACATCCGGATTGTCAACTCCGTTTTGCCCCACGGACCACCATCGGCAGCACACGAAAGTTATTGGAAAATTGGGTTTTGTCTCATTATCCCGTTTTGCCTCGAGTAAAAAATTTTTGGAAGGTTACTCACCCGATTTTCTTTTTTTAATCCTTTTTTTCAAATACAATCGTGGGGCAACTACAGGGGAGAGCGGGGCAAAATGGGATAGTGGGGCAAAACCGGACAGTGAGGGCAAAACTCAATTTTCCAATAATTTTTGGATGCCCCATTTTGTCCCAACGACACATCCGGACTGTCAACTCCGTTTTGCCCCACGGACCACCATCGGCTGCACACAAAAGTTATTGGAAAATTGCGTTTTGTCTCATTATCCCGTTTTGCCCCGCTGTGCCATATTGCCCCGCTCTCCCCTAGAGTTCGGCGAGGCTTGTCTCGAAGCGATAGTATAGTTATTCGTTGCACCGCACTTGCCGAGTGTTCGCCAGACGCGAGAATCTTCAAGAGACATCTCGAGAGAGTGAGGGGTCCTCAAGAAGAAAGTGAGCATCCATCTCGATGGTTATCTACGCCGCGACAGCGCCGGACGGAAAGAATGGATCGACGAGACGGAGAGACAGTGGGTACTCGAGTAGAGATAAATGAGACAAAGAAAGCGAGCGGTACGGATCGTTGCTGTTAATTAGCGGGGCGGGAGAAGCCTCGTACCGTCTTCTGATGATCCGCTCTCGGTTTTCCCTCCGAAACTTCTTCTTCTATCGCTTCATCTCGCCAGACTTTAATCTGATAAGTGCACGCTTAATATCACGTCAAATCCGTTCTCGAACGTGTGTAATTAATTACTTTACCTTTTTTCGCTTCTAGAAAAAAAATTTTTGATTTATTTCCGTTAAAAAGGTAATGCTTGAGCGAATCGAATGCTTCAATTAGCCAAATGAATTCGCGAATAGAAAATAATGGTCGTCGAATGACACCTCGCCTAACCGGTGATCCAATAAATCCAACAGATTCGATATTTTGGCAAACGAGGCGATTGAACAGACAAATGAATTGAGTTAATTAAATTCCAAAGTGATCGATGAGCGTCTCACGAGTGACAATTCGTAAAGGGTATTTCAGACTCAACTGATTCGCTTCGCGACGCTCCTCTTCAATAAAAAAAACCATAAAAGTTACCTCGAAAACCCTCAAGATCGTTATCAGCTAAGAGAAGTATGATCATTGGTTTCTTTTAGAAAAAAATTTTGATTTTATCCTTAAAAAAAAAAAAATGCTTCAGTGACTCGAACGTTCAATTAGCCAAATGAATTCACGGATAAAAAATAATGATCGCTAAATGACAAGTCGCCTAACCGGTGATTCATTGAACACAACAGCCTCAATATTTCGGCAAACGAAACGATTAAAGAGCTAAATAATTTGAATTAATTAAATTCCAAACTGATCGACGAGTTTGTCCGAGTGACAATTCGTGCACCCAGAAAAAAAAATCATTTGACGATCACCGTTTATTAAGATTAAGTAAAATATTTATTTGATTTAAATAAATATTTATTTTAATTAAGTAAATAGTTACTTAAATGAAATACATATTTATTTAAATGAAATAAGTATTTTACTTAATCTTAATATACGGTGGCCGTCAAATAAATTTTTTTCTGGGTGTGAAGGATTTTGGGTATTTCGATAGAGCTGTCGATAAAAAAGACTCAACCGATTCGCTGCTCTACGATCAGAAGAAATATAAAAAACGACTACGAAAGTCTCAAAAGATCATTATCCGCTACGTTAAATATCATGATGGTTTTTTTTTCGACGTCGCTAAAATTTCTCATGCCGAAGATCGACCGATTCGGCACGTCGATAATTTATCTCCGGTACCGCAGCCTCCCAGTTTGAGCGCGGACCAGATTCGTGGATGGGAAAGCAGCGAAAGTCGCGGGGGCATCGCGCCAGCTGGGTTATAACATTTCGTGTATAATAGCTCGCGCGAGAATCCGCTCTCTGAAAATCGGGTTTCTCTCTGCGTGTACGCGAGTTTGAGATTCCCTCGTCATTTTGGGTGAATTATTATGCACCACCTTCTCGCACAAGCCGTTGCCACAACGATCGCTGGTGCGTTCTCTCTCGTGCCTCCGCTAGCGGCACACGCGGTGCCGGCTAATTAATCGCGGGTAATTACTGTACGTGCTCGCTCGCCGAGAATCGAAATCGCGGGAACCCCTCGTGCATCGGTGCCCAAAGTATTATACGTGTGTATATGAGAGTGGGGCAAAATGGACCAGTGACGTGCTCCAGGTTGTTTCGTACATTAACGGAATTCCTTGAGCTTTCTTATATTAAGGAGGGAGTCTCGCTGCGCGCTGACTTCGCATAAGTTCGACAACACTACGAGAAAATTGCAAGTACTTCTTGATTAATTTTGCATAATAATAATTGCAAAATGTTATTAACAAATTCATCAAAAAATTAATTGGTTAACAAATTACCCGGCAACAAAACTTTTGCTTAATGAAAATGATTCGTTTATTTTTGTGAATACGTATGAATCTTTACAGATTTCTAAGTAATCGTTGATTTTTTATTTTTTTTATAGAACAAAAATCAACAATTACTTAAAAATCTGAAAAAATTCATACGTATTCAGAAAAATAAACGAATC
>JAPYZC010005843.1:0-12685 GCA_030522665.1 Ichneumoninae sp. A BG-2022a | reverse complement strand
AACCCACTCAAAGTCGGTCCGAGAGACGTGCTGACCCATCGTCAGTGCGATTGTTCTTTCGACGCTGAATCGAACGATACGACCATTCGTATAAATATTATGATTCGAAAGGAAAAAAAAAACATACACCGGTAACCGAAATCCACCGCCCAGTAGTAAGCGTGCTGCGAGAACGGTGGTGAAATTTGTACTGGCGTGTGTACGTCACGCAGTTGATTCCTCGCTGACAGAGGACGAGAGGTCAGCACCGACTGGCACGGCGGCTGACGAATTAACGCCTGTTCTATCTCGCGAATCGTAGATACGCTTTGCGCGACGAAAAAATTTCTGCGATAGAAAAGATAATAAAACAAAAAAAGAACATTCGGTGCTCGCCGGACTCGTCGAAGGAGTTGTACACACCCGAGATACGTACCACGATGTGAATGCGAGTCGTACTAACGTCGGTCAAGTGTAATGACCACCTGACAGAGCCTGCATGCGTTCAATCCACTCCCACTGCGCATGCGCATTGCGCACCGCCCAAGCAGAAAAGAACGAGGACGGCGATAGAGAAGTGAAAATCTTCTATGCTCGAACATAGTAGCAGAAAAGACCGTGAGCACTGTCAGCGACGTGCTAAGGTAGCTATGTCGGAGTCATAGACATCAGCGGCTACATAAAACATTCATTCTATTGAACATTAGTTCGGTGACTTCACTTTTTTTTGTCGCGCATTAATTTTCACTGATCAATTAAAAAATTTTCATGACCAAACTTTTAACGATTTATAATCGAACAATTAATGGTGCAAATGAAAATGCCTAATTATTATATTAACATTTTTTATTCGTATATTCTTTTTGAAATATTCCCAATTTTTTTTAAGGCGTCCTTTTGTTTAGTTCTTATTTATTTGTAGAAGGTGCGGCGACAATTTACTTTTTCCCTGACCAATTTTGAAATTCCCTGACTTTTCCCGGTTTTCCCTGAATGCGGCCACCATGTTAATTCTTGATTCGCAGTACTTAACATTTTTTGTCTGGGTTTGATCTAAGTATGTTAATTCTCGATTTGAAAATCAATATCGCCAGTTCTTCCGTAAGCGCTATGTAAAAATACCGATTTTTAAGATCTAATTATTCATTCAAATGGTCGGTAAAAACTGTCGAGATTTTGTACAAGTAAAATTTGATAGTTAAATTACAACATGTCAAACGTTTATGCACATGACTTTGGATTGCCTCTGCGACATAACTGCCTTAAATGCTTGTGAAACACGTTCTCGGCGTGTCTCGCTCCGCCGAGAGCGCCACTGATGCTATCTCTCCCGCAGTCCATAGTGTTTCACATGATCTTACGGAGATTGGAGCGCTTCACACTAGTCAAATTAGTGCTACATTTTTTAAGTCGTTTAAGTCTATACATACGTTTACGCATCTATTGATTATAGTCGATGGTTATTTGTATTACGGGAGAGGTCCTTATTAGTCTATTAACCTAGAAAAATATTAATCGCAAACTAATCTGCAAACTTATTTACTGGTTTGCGCTAATTTTCGAAAATGTATAAATTCGGTCAGTTTTTTTCGAAGAACAATCCCTAATTTTTGCTCGATTCCTAAAGCATCCTTGAAAGGTGCTTTAGGAATTCATCGTGCAGATATTCGATAGCATTTTCCGTTTAAAAATTGCAGCCGTTTGTTTGTGAAGGTATTTCGTCGATGGATAAACAAAAGGCTGTAATTTTTAAACGAAAAATATCAAGGGAGATCATTGAAGGAAGAGAATGAGCCCTAATACATGAAAATCGAGCAAAAATGAAGGATTGTTTATTGAAAAAAACGTAACGAATTTTGTGCCTTTTCGAAAATTAGCACAAACCAGTTAATGTTTTTGCAAATCCATTGAATTTAATGTTTCTCCACGTTAAGGACATCTGCTCTAATACAAATAACCATCCACTACAATCAATCGATGCCTAAAAGATTGTATACACGACTTAAAAAATGTAGCACTCATTTGACTAGCGCGAAGCGCTCCAACCTCCTTAACGAAGCGAGAAGAAAAACTAGTTATCGCCTAACTTTGTATACACGATGGTGGACGCGTCGACTAAGAGAACACTGAGCAGTATACCTCTGTGTCAAACGAAAGCCGGACCGCGAGAAAAGGAACTGTGGGTTCAGAGGCTGAAGGAAGAATACACGAGTTTAATTAAGGTTGTCTAACGAAGTCTTAAAGATATGTCGTGACATTTTTCAGGAGCCACCATACGGGCCGCTCTGTCCCGAACAGCTGTTTGTCGCGTGTAGTGCTATCGATCATTTTCCATCGCGATAATGATAACTTTTGTTTTTTGCTGTTCAGTATGTGGAAAACAACAAAGGTTCGGACAACGATTGGTTCAGGCTGGAATCGAACAAGGAGGGTACAAAGTGGTTCGGCAAATGTTGGTACATTCACAATCTGCTGAAGTACGAGTTCGACGTTGAGTTTGACGTGAGTTGTACAATTTTTGTAACGGTGAAGAAAGCTTCGGGGTTTTAATTTCTTTTAGAGGTTACGTCCGAACTTACTCGCTTTCAGATTCCAGTTACGTATCCGGTCACCGCGCCGGAATTGGCGCTGCCGGAGCTCGATGGAAAGACTGCGAAGATGTACCGTGGCGGGAAAATTTGTCTGACCGATCATTTCAAACCGCTGTGGGCTAGGAACGTACCGAAATTTGGCATCTCCCATGCGATGGCTCTGGGCGTATGTCACATTTTTCCCCTTTAAATGCATGTGCAATACGGCGGTCGGTAATAAAAACTGTAATAAACTTTACCAACGGATTCTGGCATGTACGGTGAAAAGAAAAGTCTCGTCTCAAGCAGAGATGATATGCGCGTTCGATGAGACTTTTCTTTTGACCGTACATGCGAGAATCCGTAAGAAAAGTTTATTACAGTTTTTGATACCGACTGAGTCCGGAACGGTCGGGGAGGGGTTTCATACGGTCTTAAGGGGAAGGGAAATATCGCGGTCGGTAATGAAAACTGTAATGAACTTTTCTCAAGGGCGCTCATTTTTTTGAGGAAAAAGCAAATTCGAGCCGAATGCACACGGTAATTTCGCAGCCGGCCCGAATTCATCTTTCTCTCAAAAAACATAAGTTCGACAACAATAAGAGAAAATTGCAAGTACTTCTTGATGGTGTAAAATCTAAAAAAAATTATGTATACTAAAGGTACTGAGAAAATTCATTTTGCATAATAATAATTAACAAATTCATCAAAAAATTAATTGGTTAACAAATTACCCGGCAACAAAACTTTTTTTTAATGAAAATGATTCGTTTATTTTTCTGAATACGTACGATATTTTTTCATATTTTTAAGTAATCGTTGATTTTTAATTTTTATTTTATAGAACAGAAATCAACGATTACTTAAAAATCTGATAAAATTCATACGTATTCAAAAAAATAAACATTTTCATTAAAAAAAAAGTTTTGTTGCCGGTTTGCAATTATTATTATGTAAAATTAATCTTCTCAGTACCTTTAGTATACATGATTTTTTTCAGATTTTTACACCATCAAGAAGTACTTGCAATTTTCTGTTATTGTTATCGAACTTATGCGAAGTCAGCGCGCAGCGAGATTCCCTCCTTAAAGCGAGGTGAAACAGACTCAGTCGGTAACGAAAACTGTAATGAATGGCATCCGGAAATGGTAGATATTTCGCGAGAAAGCAAAGTATTAGCTGATGTAGAATTCAATACCGCGGCCGATGATACTTTGCGTTATCCGAAATGTCAACCATTTTCACATGGCATTGGTTCGAAAAATGCAACAACCTCTCTTGCATTCATATTTTACGTAGGACATGTTTCAACTCACCTTAAGTTCATCTTCACGGAATGCCCTGAGAATTGATTTCCTCATTCATGGCTCATACTTTCCCGTGTTTCAGCTCGGTCCATGGCTGGCCGTGGAGATTCCCGACCTCATTGAACGCGGTGTTATACAGCACAAGGAAAAAAACGAGGAACAGAAGGCATAATTAATACTGTTAAGCAATAACAAAGCCTAATGAATGTTATCTGAAAAAAAGAATGCTCTAAATAAAGTTTTATAACAGTACACGACCGCGTTTCTCCCAACCGCATAATTCCGAACGACCGCGTATTTCCGAAAATGACGACCGCGTAAGTCCAATTCGGCCCCTTCTCAAGGTACGTTACCTGCTTGGTGGGAAAACAAACGACTTCTTCCCTTTTGCTACCTGCGAATGAAATCGTCGCTGCTGTAATTCCGACAATTTTTGCGTATGGAAAGGGACGGTGGGCAGGTACTTGGACAGGTAGTGGGGTATCGGAAATACGCCGTCGTGCCTAATTGGATTGGCTTGGTCTGACACACTTTATAGAACTCTTTTTTTAACACTCAGTTCACTCGATTTTACTTATCGTCGGTCAACTTAATTTTTTTCGATTCCCTAATGATTTCGTCCAGTTTGTACGAGTCCTTTAAAGATACTTCGCGGTGTAGTGAAGCACAGGAAAAATCTAGTAACAGGAGGCATAATTAATACTGTTAAGCAAGAACAGAGCCTAATGAGTGTTATCTGAAAAGATGTTTTTCAAAATCTGAATAAAATTCTTGTTAAGGTACTTGTGATCTTGGATATCAAGTAAAAACCCTTCCGACAAATCTTATGACACACTTTATACAACTCTTTTTTCAACACTCTATTCGCTCGACCCTACTTATCATCGTCGGTCAACTTAATTTTTTTCGTTTCTCTAATAATTTCGTCCAGTTTGTACAAGTCCTTGAGAGATACTTCGCCCGTACCGCGTTCCAGTGGCTTGGGCTGGGAGCGATCGGGCTTCCAGCCTAGCATGTAAATTATCTGAAATGTCGCCGGAACGTAAGTCGTACCGTCCTCCTTAGTTTTGCCGTACAACTCCTCGTATATCGCCGCCGCGGCGATCGCCGTGTCGCGCTTCAGGTGCAACTTGCGATTTCTAGCGGCGTTGCTCTCACCCATTCCTGAAGAAAATCTAATGAATTATCAGCGGAGATTAACGGCGACGAGATCTTCGAGCGATTTACCCTTCAAGTCCCACATGAGCTCGAACATCGACGGAAAGCCGATGACCATCTCGTCCGTGTCTATCGTCAACATCGTGAAACCTGCTCTGTTCAATAAACTCCCCACATCTCGGATCTCCGTGAACGGCGAAATGTGCGGCGATATTCCGCCGTCTCTCTCCAATTCCGCCAGTTGAAGAGAACTCCTGGAAAATTATTAAATTCAGCTTTGTTAAGGAAGATTCATTGTTATTATTATTATTCACCAATCGGTAGATTCCCGATTACAGCCATAGAATGTGCGTTTTGCAATGACGAAGATCCCGCTGAAGATATCTGCACGAGACTATATTTCATCAATTTATAAAATGCGTTCTGTATGGCGCAAACTTCGCTCAGGGAAGTATTCGTGCAGAACAAAATTCTACATGTGTACAACTTTTTTAAGGTAATTACTTGTGGACAGCCTGAGCGACTGAATTGCGAACGCTTCTCGAACGTCTAAGTGTAACTGCAAAGATTGAATGCGTTCGTCTTCACAGTTTTCGAGAATTTTTTTTTTTAATTTGAACCATTAACATTGACTCTTATGGCAGATTGAAAATAAGCGACGGATTTTAATGTTTCTAGGGAAGTTTCATGCGGAAACGTTGCAAACAAATGATTGAAAACCGTAAAGAATATTATCAGGAAGCTCTGTATAAAAATGTAGACACTTGTTCTTCACCGTTAGTTAACAATAAGCAATTACATGGAACTTTATAGCTTTATCTCAGCACGTTTGGCGCGTGCAAGTGAAAGGCCTCATAGCGGACCTCTCATTCGCACACGACCTGCCCTGCACCTTGCGCCACACCGAGCCTATACTCTCCAAGTCTCGCGCTCGACCCTCCTCAAATCCTGAAGCAGTGCATTGACTGAGACTTTACCAAAGATGAAATTTGGTGTCTTGCAGACATCTTCAATTGAGGAAGAGTGACTCGAGAATTGGTGATTCAAAATTTTTATCACATGTGCGATAGAAAACTCTCAGGATTGGCAAAACTGCAGCTTTGTCTCCAGCTCTCTCTACCAGTTTGACGACTGCAGATACCTCAATTCATAAAGCGTATCGCCTCCGAATATGGCAGCCATGAAGACTCCGTCGTTCTTCAGGCTGTGAATTATTCTGCCGAAGCATCCAGGCAGGTCGTTGACCCAGTGAAGGCTCAGGCAGCTGATAACGAGGTCCAGGCTATTTTCCTCGAATATCGCGTTCTCCTCGTCCACAACTTTCCTCTGTGTCTCAACGTCCGGCATTGTTTCAGCCTGTTCCACGAAGGTCGGACTCATATCGGCGAGAATCAAATTTTCGACAGACTCTCGAAGGACGTTCTTCGCTACGTGGCCACGTCCGCAGCCGAGATCCAAGGCGTTTTTGAATTCTCTCTTTATGTCGAAAATCCTGTCCGCCAGTCTGTAGCCCACCTCGTCCTTGATGTAGTCGTAGAGCTTGACGTCCGGATTATTCGCGGCTCTTTCTCTCTGCATGAGCTTCGCGTTTCTGTCGAAAACATTCATCACGCTGTTCGGCGGAAGTTCGCATCTTAACCTCGAAGTTCTCAGACCTCGGACGAACGTTGACAAATTAATCTTTCTCCGTAAAACTTTCGACATTTTTTTTTTTCTACCACGAACGCGCGATCGTTAATCTGTACTTCGATTGGACATTGTCACGTTTTAGGAAGCTGATGAGGTTTGTACTTTCGAAGACTTTATTCGTTAATGCACTACCCGGCGTTTTCGGGATGACGCCTTACCGACCGGGTTTGTAAACTTGCGCGGAGGTGTTTTTGTTGTCCGAACAGATCAGCTGATCCGTCAACGGCATCGAGAAAAGTGCGCACGGTTTTTGATCGTTACATCTTCGGCTCTGTTCTGCACAGGGTTTGGTTAATTGTCGGTAAGAACTGTCTCGTATTATTAAGAGCGTGTGAAACACTGTGGAGTGTGAGAGAGATAGCGTCAGGGGCGCGCACGACGGAGCGAGAGAGACGCACTCGGAAAAGTATTTCACATGCTTTAAGGAGGTTGGAGCGAGTGGTGTTCATTTTGCCTAAATTCGAGAAATTCGGGCAAGAATTGCAAACACTTCCCAATGTTATAAAAATCTGAAACAATTCATACTTATTGTAGGCATTGAAAAGACTAATTTTACATAATAATAATTTCAAAATGTTATTAACAAATTGTTGAAAAAAAATTGTTCATCGATATATGTGGTAACTCAACTTTTTATTTGGATGAAAATTATTCGTTCACTTTTCGGAATACGTATGAATTCTTTCAGATTTTTATAACATTGGGAAGTGTTTGCAATTCTTGCCGAAATTTCTCGAATTTAGCCAAAATGAACACCACTAGCTCCAACCTCCTTAAGGTAGTACTAGCACAATGACTTGCGCCGTCTGAGTTGGAGAGAAAAAAGTAAAAGATTCCAAACACTTCTCGATGAGAAAAAAATCTGAAAAAATTCTAGCATATAAAAGGTGCTGAAAAGATTTTTTGTGCATAATAATATTTTCAGAATGTTCATAACAAATTACTGAAAAAAAATTGTGCAACAAATTACCCGGCAACCAATTTTTTTTTATTACGATTAGATTTGTTAATTTTTCTGAATACATATGAATTTTTTCAGAAGACGCGCGACATGTGTTTATATTTTTGCCGTTCTATATTACCGTTATATTTTGCAGTAGAATTCGGCTTCATTCTTTCGAAGATAATATAATCGTCGTGAACACACTTTTCGGGGTTTTCGGAATGATGCCTTACCGACTGGGTTTGTAATCTTGCGCAGCGATGTTTTTGTTGACCGGCCAGATCAGCTGATCCATCAACGCCGTCGTCAAGAAAATTTTGCACGGCTTTTGATCGTTGGAGTGCGGCCTCTGGACAGCAAAGGGTTTCGTTAATTGTCGGTAAGAATTGTCTGGTATTTTTGAGGGTTTACCGAATTTTGCGCGTACCTTGCAAAAGACTGTAGCTACGGCGGGGTGAAAGCGGAATCTGCATTATTGAGGACGCTGTTTCACAAAGACGCGCGTGTGTTTAGATTTTTGCCGTTCGATCTCGCTTTTGTTTTAACCGGTGGAAACATGGTGAGCGAGGAGGTAGTGGAATCACCGAAGAAGCCTCAACAGCCGGTATTCAAAAATCCCACCTTTCACCAGCAATTTCGGCCTATAAGCAGTTCCGGAAAGAAGAGGACTTGGCGCTCGCTGAAGCAAGTTCTGGCGCAAGAACGCTCTCTGCCGTGGCCACCGGAAGTCGTTCATTGTGAGTTTCTCTTCAGATACACGTGTCGAAAGAATTGACTCTCTAATTCGATTCGAAGAAATAATTCTTTTTTATACGTCGAACAATTTTTCAGACAGCAACATTAATGCCCCACCGAGTTTCAAGCCCGCGAAGAAGTACTCGGATATCTCGGGACTTCCGGTACGTTGAAAACAAGTTCGCGATTCTATCTAAGAATATCTATTGGAGAAGGGACAATGTTTTTTTCTACTTTTTTTTTTTTGCGAAAAAAAATCAACTTCATATCGATTTATCCAATGATTTGTCTTACAGGTTTGATTACAAATCCATCACTCTTAATTTTTGTTTGCTTCGTTTTCTCTACAGGCACGATACACCGATCCTCAAACTAAGTTATACTACGCAACCGCCGAGGAGTTCTCGACCGTGAGGAGTCTGCCGATGGACATAACCGCCGGATATCTGGCCCTTCGCGGTGCTTCTAGTATTGTCGGTTGAACACACTCTATAAATCACACAATCGTGTACGAAACAATGTGCCGCGAGCATTCGCACGAGTCTGCCATGGAATCGTCGCTAATAAATATTCGACGGGATGATAATTAAATAACATTTCGTTATTAAAAAATAATAATAATAATAATAAAATTGTAGGTGGCCGCGTTCCAATGTCGGAATAAAAAGTTCGATGGTAGTGGGCAACGTTGTTTGTTATTTCTTTTTTACCATTTTTCTTTTTTTTTTCATCGTTTTAATATTTTACACATTCAATCGACCATTAATAAAAAAGCTTGTCCATTATAACTTATTTTACGAACTAAGGCTAAAGAGGATAGGGTGGGCGGGTGGGGCCTGCTTGAACTCTATTGCCGTTCGTGGATTCGATCGTCGAGGATAAATCTTCGCGCGATCATCGGCCACCTCGCGTCGTTAATTCGCTAATACACATTATCGGCCCTTTGCGATTCTTTTTTGTTGTTTTTTTTTTCTCTCCTTGCAAAGCACCGTTTGCAATTAAAAAATTGAAATTTCTCGTCACCTCGCGGTCCAAGATTATATATCGATCACGCTGTGTAGAGTCGCGCACCGTTAGGCCGCGATGCGCTTTTTCGTTTTTTTTTTTTTCAGAGGATTAAAGTGATTTTTTTATCGAATCTTTTTTTTGTTCTTGCTTTTCATTTATTTTGATGCTTTCTTCACTCCAGATCGGGCATCTCGTCGTCGTCACTGTCCGGTGAGCCCGCCTCGTCACCCGCGTCGTCGAGTTCGTCAAAGTTCGGCTTGCTGTTCCCGGTGCCGCCGAAGTAACCCATGTCGCGCAACATCTGCGAATAATCATGGTTCTGTGGCAAAATATCGAACGATCAGATTACACACCGAACAATTTTCACACAATTATTATATTTACAATGCAATTTTTTTTCTTTACCCTCCGAGTCTCAAAGTAGACGGGATTTTATCACGTCCTGGTCAAACTTCGAACTTTAAGAGTAACAAGTAGTACGAAATAAAGATAATAGTAAAACAAATTAATAAAAAGGGGACTTGGTAAACAAAATTTTGGGTGAGAGCGAATTATTGATTTCAGTAGTGACATCGATTAATTACATATAACAGGGTATTTAGCGCGTGGAATGCGCTGCCAATCACAGTCAAAGAATCTGAGATAGTCAACCAATTTAAGAACGGCACTCGCAAATGTCCATGTGATAATCAGTTATTAAGGACTGCGCACTGACTTCGCATAAGGTTGACAACGATAAGAGAAAATTGCAAGTACTTCTTGATGGTGTAAAAATCTGAAAAAAATCATGTATACTAACGGCATTGAGAAGACTAATTTTGCATAATAATAATTGCAAAATGTTAGTAACAAATTCATCAAAAAATGAATTGGTTAACAAATTTCCCGGCAACAAAACTTTTTTTTTTATGAAAATGATTAGATTATTTTTCTGAATACGTATGGATTTTTTCAGATTTTTAAGTAATCGTTGATTTTTGTTCTATAAAAAAAAAAATAAAAAATCTATGATTACTGAAAAATCTGAAAAAATTCATACGTATTCAGAAAAATAAACGAATCATTTTCATAAAAAAAAAAGTTTTGTTGCCGTGTCATTTGTTAACCAATTAATTTTTTTATGAATTTGTCAATACCAATTAGCAATTATTATGCAAAATTAATCTTCTCAGTACCTTTAGCATACATTATTTTTTTCAGATTTTTACACCATCAAGAAGTATTTGCAATTTTCTCTTATTGTTGTCGATCTTAAGGCAAAGTCGGCGCACAGTGAGAATCCCTCCTTAAGATGCAGATTTTATAAGTTCTACACTTCCTTTTTGTAAATTTTAATAATAATAACAATAATTATTATTTACAGAATGTAATCTTTCCCTTTAAAATCTGCTTCTATGTAAATGCTCCTCACATAAAAATGTATAAATAAATTTAATTTTTAAATATATTTATTGACTGCTCCAATTCCATCCACCAGCAACGCATTCCAAGCCTCCGCCACCCTAGATGACCCTGAAGATATCTGCACGACATCGAATTTCATCTTTGGCAAGTCTCTATCAATCCACGGCTTTGGGGAGAAAGTAATATTATTCGCTTGTAGAATTTTATTCTTCAAGTGAACTTCCCCAGGCAAGGTTTGTGCGATCCAAAATACAGCTATTATAACTTAACAAAATTTGATCCCATGCAGATATCTTCAGGGTCATCCACCCTATGGTGTATGGTGTAAAATAATGATAAAATAACGATAATAATAGGGGTAATAGTAATAATAATCCGTACCGATTCCAAGTCGCGCGGGCTTCTCTCGCTGTCGTCTTCACTGTCATCCTCGTCCCTCCACTTGTTAAAGTCGCTCTTCAGCCAGTGGAACTTTTTGTCCTCCTTGGTGAGCCGGGGCCAGTACGGGCCCTCCTCCTTCTTGAAAACCACAATCTCGTAGACTCTGTCTTTGGGACTCCGCATAGTCTTCTCTGGATCTATTGGTTTATAGAGATTGATAGTTATCTCGTGCATCTTGCGGTCCGTACCGCCGACGCCTTTGAAATATATCGTTTCCGGCTCTATCTTGATTGTGGGGTCTTTGCAGTCTTCTAAGCAAACCGTCACGTAGACGATGTTGGCTCTCTGAGCCCAGATGATCGGGGGAGGAATGATCCTGAAAATTTAAATAATTCATATACATTTTTTCAATCCGTCGAGCGATTCGTCCAGCACGCGGCCGATCGCTCGCCGCGAGAGTAGGTTATGCGCGATAATTGAGAACGAATTTCGCGAGTCATTACGGGAAGTAAATTTCCGTTTTTTTTTTAGCGGACGAATCATCGGACCGAGCGACGAACGAACGTCGGGCGGAGAATCGTTCGTACGAAGACACAAAAGCGTGTGCGGTATCGATCGAGTCTCCGAGGAATGGAATGCACGGTACGATTCTCGGTGTCCGAGAAGCAAGATAGGGACAATACACGGGGCTATCTCGTGTAACTCGAGAGCCATGATAGGCTTCGTACGACCACCCGGCCGGCGTGCAAAAAAAAAGAATCGCGCGATTATCGAATTCATCAGGGGAGAAACGTCGAGTATGCAACGGGTGCGGCATCATTTTTTTTTTCCCGTGTTTTCGGCAGCGTGGAAAAGAAGGCGTCGTACGACGAATTTCTCGAAACTTCAAGAATCAATAAAACCCTTGGGCAACATGGCGGTCTTTCGAAAGCCACGGGGGCGGCGCACACGCTCGTGCAGCGTTTATCTGGATGCGTTTCGTGGCGAATCATCGTCGATAAACGCGTCACCGAACTCGTACTATGATTTATTCGCGTTTTTCTGTTAATTATCGTCTACTTACTGGCTTTCCTGACTCATTTTATGACCGCTTCCGTCCGCTAGAAGGAAACAAACACAGCGCACTTACGTACCGCGCCGCACAACTGATTCGAGAATGTTTCGAGATTCTCGTATCGACCAAACAACACATTTTTTCACTCGGCCAATGGGAACGCGGCGCTGGGCTTAGCGCGACTTCCGGTCGCGGCGTTTCAAATCGGCTTTCGCCGAGCCGGGGATGTCGTCTGTACTCTTGACAAGCCTTAACTCTTTGTAGTATTAGCGCAATGACTGCGACGCCGCCTAAGTTTGAGAGGAATAAAAGAGAATTACAAACACTTTTCGATCGGATAAAAATTTGAAAAAAATCGAGCATGTGGAAGATGCTGATAAGATTGTTCGTCCATAATAATGATCCCAAAATGTTATTCGTTTCCTTTATGTTAAAATTTGTTTAAAATCGTAATTTT
>JAPYZC010005842.1:0-15915 GCA_030522665.1 Ichneumoninae sp. A BG-2022a | reverse complement strand
ATATATATATATATATATATATATATATATATATACAACACATACTTGGAGCACTTGAGGTAATGGAAAAAAGGTATAAAAGTTAACGAATATCTGTAGATCAAATTTGGCTGGGAACAATTTTTTGTCCGATCAAATTTGTCGCCAGGATTGAATTTTTACGGCAGGATGGGGCAAAACGGAACACCGGTGGAAAACTGACGGTTTTCATCAATTTTTCCATGGACATAAAAAGAGTTTCATCTCGAATGGGAGACACCGAACCGTTTTGTCCCCGACGCGCATTTTATATAGGGGGGACCGGGGCGAGATGGCCTAGCGAAAAATCCGCCGACCTTTTTGGCCTAAAGTACAATGCGACATTAAGGGGTTCGATTTTGTGCACGAAAAATCGTATTTTTGGGATTTTATTCGAAAATATTTGGTTGGGAGTAAAATAATTGTAAAAAAAATACGTAGAATATAGCCGTGAAACAAAAAAAAAAATTGCATGAAAAACGATTTTTCACTTATTGAGCCACTTTCGGAAAAATGTCGATTTTCGTGATTTTCAAAGGTCGATATCTCGGCTCCCAATGGAGCTAGGAAAAATCCGGGGTGCCTGTCGTGTTCTCCGGAAAAAAATACACAATATAGCGCCTTGCCCGAATTTTTACAATCGTTTTATCGTGCCGTTTGAGCACGTTGAAAAACGCAAAAAATTGACTCGAAAGGGACAGCCTTGCAATTTTTGGATTAATTTTTTTTGCTTTTTTAAATATTAACTCCCACGTATTCCCACGTATTTTTACGCGCTGAACACGAATCCGCCGGCCTTTTTCACCTAAAGTACAATGCGAAATTAAGGGGCTCGTTTTTATGCGCATGGCCGTCTAAAACAGATTAGCCATCTAAAATAGTTTAGCCGGCCAAACTATAAATTATGCTTTCGGCAGCGTTGTAGCCGCATTATTTGCTAAAGGAGTCCATGTCGCCCCGGTCTCCCCATATACACTTGTACCAGTAGAGGTAGTGAAAAAAAGGTAAAAAAAGATAACGAATATCTTTAGATGAAGTTTTGCTGGGAACAATCTTTTGTTCGATCCAATTCGTCACGAGGGTTGAATTTTTCGTCCGGAATGGGGCAAAACGGAACACCGGTGGAGAACCCGACGGTTTTCATCAATTTTTCCATAGACGTAAAAAAAGTCTCATCTCGAATGGGGGGCGCTGATCCGTTTTGTCCCGGTGGTCCGTTTTGCCCCATTGTCTCGTACTGCTAAGCCGTTTCCGAGTTATCCGAACTCCCTTGGCGGAAGGGAAGCTATATGTGTTATAGCGTTGACACTATTCACTCTCGTGTCGAGACCCCGAGAGCGTGTACCGAGAGCCCCGTTGAGTATATAGACTGTCATTGTCGAATCTTGCGAGGAACCACCAGGGAATCGCAAACTCGAAACTCTCGTGAGCGAACGGGGAAATCCCTTTCGTGCATCGCCGTGGCCAGGTATACCGCAACTCGGCTTGTACCGGAGTTTTGTGTCCCAGATACAGCGAACGTGGTTCAACCAGGAAACACCTCGCCGCTGGTCAGAACCGGATCGGTAACTTTGGAGTGTAACGCTAGTGTTTCTCTCGAACATCTCCGCTTCGCTTCATAGAGTCCAAACCCGAGCGTATTCGCACAGACGGCAAAAAATTGCTCGCACGGTTTGGAGACGAATCTCGTCTGCGAAGGTCCAGAACTATTTTTAGTGGTTATTTTACTTTTGCTTCCTCGTGGAGGAAGCTCTGTTTTGGTTAATTTTTTTTTCGATTTTAATGAATGTGCGGAATGTTGAAAAACATAGAAAAATCGCATTTAGATTCGTAGATTCGTGATCGGCGGGGAAAAATACTTTTAATATAAGCCCGGAGCGACGACTAACGAATGAAAGTTTGTCGGGCATTTTTATAGCCAGTAATGAGGGATTTTACGGGTTTTTCAAATAGCGATTTTTTTCTTCAGCGAAAAATATTTAGGAGTGCATAATTACATGTATTTTTTCGCATCTACCACAGATCTGACAAAGTGAAGCGTCACGTTGATGTATTTTTATACGCTGAACCTAAACCGCCCAGTCGTTTTGCATAAAAGTCAGACACTACGATGACGTTGAAAAAAGTCGAAAATGGAAATTCCATATAACTTTCTTATAAAAATTTAAAATTGAGATTTTCATATGGCTTTCTCATGTTCCTTTATTCACGAAGCTTCCTCTATGAGGAAGCCAAAAATATAACATATATAATATAACATTACATAAAAATATAACATATATAATATAATATAAAGTAACATTGTAAAAAAATCATATGAAGATTTCAATTTTTAACTTCTATAAGGAAGCGATATGGAAATTTCGATTTTCGATTTTTTTTTGTCACATTGAGACGTACAACGCACGCAGTGACGTGTTTGCGGATGATGCCAGACGATTCGGATGCCGGTACATCCGGAACTGCGCGCGCCACGCGCGCTTCCGGCGCATCGTCATTTCCGGGTGGGTCTGTAATTTTCATCCTATAACATTCCCTCCGGCCTCGCGCGGACCAAACCAACACCCCTCTATTGCGTTCAACCCTTTTCCGTCCGCTCCTCCTCCCTTTACGCGAATCCTTTTCCCGGCTCGCACACCAGTCAGAAAAGAGAAAAAAAAAAAAGGGAGAAGAAAAAAAAAAAAAAAAAAAAAAAAAAAAAAAAAAAATTGATATGAAAGGCGCATATCCTAGTGGGAATGACACACAGGACCAGTACCGGTCGACGTTGGGCGAACACTGGCCGACGTTGTGCCAGTGCTGGCCCTGTATGGCAGTCTCATTATGATAGCGATAAGCGCGGAGGCGCGCGATTCTCGCAGTCGTTACGCGCGCAATCGCGACACTTCCGGTAAGGAAGAGCGGGGCAAGATGGAACACGGGGGCAAAACGAACCGGTGTGATCTATTCAGTATAAAACCCTTTGAGATTCTTTATGCTCCCAAAAAATTGTAAAAAAATGGTCCGCTTTCTACAGTGTGGCCACCAGCTTCCAATAAATGGTAATTTAATCCGCTTCTCTTGGTCGGTCGAGTCGATCGACGAAACATTTTTTTTTTTTTTTTTTTGAACAATCTCGTAAATCATGAATCCTTTTCGCGGAATAACCGGACTCTTTTCGCCTGGAATATCGAGCGGGACAGTGCGACAGCGCACGGTGATACGGAAATAGCTCGAAGTACCAATAACTTATTGATTAGATCGATATGGCATTCGGCGCGGACAAAAAAATTGCGCTATTTATAGGAAGTGGACCAGCGATGAGGATTCCATCTATTACAGGAAAGCCGCAATTATTCCCAGGTGATGGAACATTGCTGTTGAGCTCGCAAGGAAAGAAGTAACTTCCTTCCGGGCCAACTTGTCCAAAGCCAGGTGAGAGCCGGGCAAAACATATTGGCAAAGCCCGCGACTGTCACGTGTCGGGGAGGCGCCCGTTTACCTCGGGCAAATCCCCGGGGATATAACTCGTCCGGGATTTCCGTGACACGATAAAAAGAAAGGAGATAAATCAACGTGAATGACACCACCCTATCCACGGCTCTTCGCGAAGTCCTCTTCGTTAAAGGCCGGAGTCGCCTCACCGAAAGATTATTAATTATCGCAATGCCAACTGCGAGCAGGGAGCTGCGACAGAGAAAATTCGAATAATATAGAAATTTTAAAAAATGGGGTCTTCCCTATGGGAGATGAGAATCAAAACGGTCCATTTTGCCCCACTTCCTCTCCCTCTCCCCTCCGTCTCTACTATAGAGCAATTCATACGTTGAACATATCAATCATATAAGAATGCCAAAAACAACATGTTACGACAATATTATTTTGCATAGCGTAAAAGTGGGGAATATGGCCCACCTCTATTAGCAAATCAATGATACACCGACCGGGCCACATTCACCAATTTTGTTCCACATTTAATTTCCATAGGGTGTACAGTTTGGCATATTTGTACATGTAGATACATATATATGTGTATGTGTATACAAGAAGTACCGATAGTGATTAATCGATTCGAGGTTACCGCGCCTGGGCTATACCATCCGCCGTCTGGGAAGTTTGACCGAGAGGTTCGGACGGTTCGGCGGTGTTCTGGCGAGTATCTCCAGAACCTGCCGGGGTGACGTCGGTGGAGATGTCGCTCTTCCAACTCCTTGTGCTCCTCCTGCCACTGGCAGCTACACCGGCGCTTCCTTCTCCCATTCTCCTCTACACTCTATAATGTACACATACCATTTTATATATATATATATATATATATATATATATATATATATACACATATATACACACATATATAAGCCTGACATCGGCCACTGTCCGTTCGACCACGCGTCTTCATCCCCTTCGCCACGGCCTTTTCTCCACTAGCCTTGCCGCTCGAAATATCACCGAGGTAGAGAGACATCGCCGTGTTTAAGCGAGCATCTCCCGAGAGTTTTCTTCACGGAACGTCTATGTCGCGGAGCTTCCCTTGATCAAACTCAATTTGGGTTACGGATGAGGACCGAAGCAACGGAGACGAAGCTCTCGGTGGTTCCAGAAAATCGTTGTTTTTTCTCGCGTAAAAAATATGAGTATGGGAAGAACCATTGCCGAGGGCATGTTTTGGAGTACGAAGGGATGGACGAGGATCGCGTCTCATCCTCGATCCACAGCAGGGCACGGAACACGGATAGCGAGGTTCCGTAATCTCCGGATATGGAGAATCGACGGTGAAAGCAATTCCTACCGAACCAAACTCAGCAATGAAATAACCATAGCTGAAATTTCTCAGTTTCAATCGAACAGTTTTTTTTCATCTTATACTATTCTATGGATATTATATTTTTTTTTATAATAAATACCTATTGATTCTAAATGGAAATTCCTCAATGCAGTCATTCCTCGGGCTAGTCTGAATTCCTTAAGGGAATGCGTCACACAACGACTTTTTTGCTTTCGGAACTAAAAATCACAAGTGTTATAAACCAATGAATAAGGCATTTTTTAAAAACAAATCCTAATAAATTTTCAAGTACAATTTACTTGCAGGCTGCCAAAGAAAAAAAAAATTGTTTCAATTCTACTTTCAATTCGTACAATTTCATACCGGATTGAAGTGATAAGATGTCACCTTGACAGTCTTGTATGGAATTGTAAGAATTGAAGATAGAATTGAAACAAACATTTTATTCTTTGGCAGCCCGGAAGCGATTTTTTTTCTCAATTTTCAACATTACGTTCCGGGAGTGTTTAAAACCTGCATAGAAGCTGAGGTTACGATCTTGAAACTGCCGTTATAGCGCCATGTTCTTATTCTAGATCTACTTTCGACTCTGCCCGTAAATTCAGCTTGCATGAACTCAATTTATACTATCTAGCTTATAAAAATCTGCCTGTATTATCCTAAATACCACTTGTTCATAAGGGACAATTTTCCGGGAACAATAATAAACGTTATTATTATTATTAAGCTTCACCGGCGTCGATTTTACGGACTACGAAGTTTCCCCTATTTTCTATCGCGCGCCCATTGCCAGCAAACAATGGTAACGACCCTCGCATTGTCGGAATTTAACTGGCGTTAAATATAAAAAATATCCCGCAAAACAAATAAAATAAAATAAAAAAACGGAAAGTGATCGACATTTCGCGGTATCGATGGCGAGAGGAGCGCGCCCGTGTTATTATCAATTATTTGTCGGGCTGCTCTCCTCCCGATGCGACGTCGGAAAAGGTGGAGTGTGGGGGAGGGGGGGGGGGAGGGAGTGGCGAGGGGTCGCACCGTGTGGCGCCTCCGGTCAAGCGGGAAGCTTCGCGGTCGATCGTTGTTGATTCGATTGCCGATGGCGAACCCCTGCCCGCCGCCTCTCTCGCGTCCCGCTGATTCTCCAGCGTCCGCGGGCTTCGTTCTCGTTCCATCCCCCTTTATCTTCCTCCCGCAACAGTAGCGGTAGCCAGGGAGCGAGATTGGCCGCGCGATTACCGCTGCGCACGACTGTCACCATCGAGTATTCACCGGCCGGGGCGAGCATGCATTCGTAATGCGAACTCGCCCGCTTCCTGGCTCACTTTCTTATACATATACATATACATATACATATACATATACATATACATATACATATACATATACATATACATATACATATACATATACATATACATATGTGTGTTTATATGGATGTCCATATCGATATATGTGTGTCCCCGATGGTAGCGGGCTCCCAGCAGTGCCCGGAAGCTAACACGGCAGGCCGCTCTCGCGTACCAGTGTTCTGTCATATCACTCGTTTCGGATATGTACCGTTGCGCGACGCGTCGACCATTTCCACCGGAGGACTAGAAGTTAGATTCTGGGTCATATGTACTGATTAGACGTCGGGCGCAGAGCTTATTAGCACGATCGGGATTTGAAATATCGTCCCTTGCAGTACAGTGGACAACCGGATAAGTCGACGCGACTAGCTAAGTTAAGTTACGTTGGTGAGGTCGGGCCTTGATTGACCCGACCTGTTCGCCTGTTCGGAGGGGAAACGGAACTCATCTTCCCTTTTGCTGCCTGTGGTCCAGACTTAATATCAAAATCCATTCCATGGCAAGAGGATTCTAATTGCGGGGAATTAGAATCCAGTTGATGCGATCCTCTTGCGTCAAATTTATTTTATTTAGGGTATCGAAATCATTGCGGCAATAAAAATGGCGACGGAATTTACTGATAGGAATTGGGACCGGTAAATTATTTGGTCCATTTTCACTGCTGTGAATATCTCGACGCGCAATGCTATTCAGAAAGGGACGTTTTTACACGTGAAAAGTGAAAAACTAGGTATTTGGAATCGACTTATTTAGTCGAGGTGCCTTCAGAAACGTACATGCATTGCCGAAGAAAAGTTTAAAATTCGATCTAAATTTCAGTACGTGATATGGCAAGAATCTGAAGAAAAAAAATCAGCCGTATTAATTATGTCAAATTCTTTGATTACGCATAATAATGACGCTAAAAAGTTATTAACAAATTAAGAAACTGGAAAATCTTTTATTTTCCCATTTTAAATGAATTCCTCGATGTACAATTTGGAATTCATGTTAAGTTTTTAGGAATTTTCTTATATTTCAAAATAAGTTTTTTTCGAAAATATCAAAAATGGATGTAGTGACACGCATTTCGGACATGTTTCGCGTATCACGATGTCACAGCACACCCAAAAAGTTTCGAAGCGATTGCACCAACAATTGCCTAGTTATGGCGTTAAAAAAATGTCTTAACAGAAAATACTCAAAAAACTGTATGTGGCCCAAATTCTTACCGAATTTTGTTTGTGTTTAAAGGGGCGGTGTTCGCAATTCCGTGCTACTTTCTGCTTGAAATTTTTAAACTAAATACCTAAGACTCGGTTAATGGTACACCATTGGATGCCGAAGCGTTAGACTCTCGGGTTTGTTGGTGAAAAGATAAAAAAGGATTTTTGTTACTTTTGTCCCCGGTCTCCCAGCGACCCATACATCGAGCAGCGCAGCGGCCGGGTGGGTCGGCTCGTTGGTAATTTTACCGGTAAAATGTGCAAGGAGACCGGCGGGTTGTTCCCGGGTACCAGGTGATGGCGAAAAACGAGAGCGGCGAAGATATCAAGAGGGTGGCCGCGGTAATAGGCGCTTCTGCCTGGTGCCTTTCGCGAGTCTAGTCCCCCCCCTCCGCCCCTCCCCTTCGCCACCCTCGCTTAATTATTAGACCCCGAGATTGCACGAAGGATCCGCAGTGGCGGAAGCGGTGCCGGTGGCAGCCGCCAACGTAATCCCGCTTCGAGCCTCGCTCTCCCTCTACGCCAGTTTCCTCTCCTCCGCCAGCAGCAACGACGACCCCGGACTTCGCCCTCTCGCAGCGTCGAACCCGACCGCCACATCCAACCTCTCTCGGATACACAGCTCTCCCTCTTGTACTGCCACCCTCTCGGCCTCCTCTTCTCTCTTCCTCCTCTTCCTCCTCCCTCGCCCTCACACTGTGTACTCTCTTCTCTTTCGCACCACCCACCCGAGCTCTATATACGCGCTTCCGTCTATTCCTCACGGGCGCTGCTGATGGCTTTTGCAGGATCTCACCCATTCTGCACCGGAGAGCTCGCAGCCAGCGGTCTCTCGCTTCCACTCTCCGTCAACACCCGCCTGGGATATAATACCCCGCGTAACCTTACGCCGAGGAGAACCGAGAGGCCCTGTCCGCGAGACGGCATCCTGATGAGAATTCCCTTCGATCTTCATCATTACCGAGTCTGAACTCTCCTTCCTCGGGTTCTTTTGCCCTGCAGACTTTATTCCGATGTTTCTAGATTTTTTTGAGCCTCGGTGAAAGAGTTTTTATTTGACGAATGGTTTTGGAAAGAACATCGATTTTAGAGGTTTTGTTAAACGGTTCGTTGAGGAGGATTTGGAGATTAATGAGAAGAAAAAAGGTGGCTGAAGGACTGCGGTCGATGGAGATTGGCAATATGCTTTGCATGTTATGTGTTGTTAGTAAACTCACTAGGGAAGAGCGGGACAAAATGGGGCAACGGGGTAAAACGGGGCAGTTGGGCAATAATAAATTTCCCAATCATTTTTGGATCGGACAAGGTGGCAAAACGGGCAGAAAAGCCTGATGCATCGATAGGGCGAATTCGGGCATCCAAACATTTTTGGAAAATGACGTTTTGCCCCACGCCCCGTTTTGCCCTGCTGCCTCATTTTGCCCCGCTCTACCCTATCGACTTTTCGCCGAACGGAAACGTCCATGCCTTCTTTTAAGTACACAACCGATGTGGATGTTCGTTATAAATTTTCTTCTGCATTGTAAAAAAAAAACACCTCAAGGTACGTCTGTGAATTTTTACAGATTTTTTTTAGCACATTAACCTGTTATTCGAAACGTTCGAAGGTTGCCTCTTGGCAAATTCCATGGCTTCGTTAAACGAGGTTCCGTACGTGAAGGCTTAAACGTACGAGCCCTTTTTTACTGTCCATACCGCGTTTTTTAGGATTTCATTTACCCAACTAAGCACACAACCGATGTGGATGTTCATTATAAATTTTTTCTGCATTATCAAAAAAACAACACATCACGGTAGGTCTGTGAATTTACAAATTTTCTTTGGCACATTAACCCGTTATTCGAATCTAAATTCCAGGTCCTCGTTGAACAACACCGAGAAAAAATAACATAGTAAAAGTAACAACACTGACTTTATACCATAAAAAATGTGACAAAAAATCATGGTTGCAACAATAATTATAATTTAACCAATTCGATATATACGATCAAAAACTATCTATATAGACGTTCCCCTTGGGAACTATTGGTACAGTAGAAAATACTATCCTTTTTCTTAGTGAAGGATCCCTACGTGAACGCTTAAACGTCCACCCTTTTACATTTACCGCGCACACCGCATTGTTTTAGGATTTTTTTTATCCAACATTGTCGGAACTTATTGTCGTCCTTGGCCTTTACAAAGCGTCTCTGGAATCGTCGGGGACGATGAGATCCCGTCGGGAAGTCCACATGAAGGATATTGGCACTGCGGGCGAGGATTCCGCGTTCGCGCGTAACGCCGCACAGAGGAGCGTCGCGTCGATCAACCTCCATTTCTCACGCCGAGACAAAAGCCGCACCCTCATCCCCTCGGATCTCCGGTGTGCCTACAAGATCCCTCTTGGGTTGGCAGAGGCGGGAGGGGGGGGGGGTGGATAGCGCGTGTGTCGCGACCGAAAGCCGATCGGCGAGATCAAGTCCAGCATCCGCGTCGGTCCAGCGACGTCGACTTTTCCACCCCCTTTCATACCAGCGGCCTGATCGAATTACCCGCGTCCAATTTTTCTTGCCTCGACCGCTCGTCTCACGGTCCTTCGTCATCCTCCTGTTCTCTCCGGCTTTGAAGCGAGCAGCACTAAAGCTGCACCGGAGATTTTTTTAAATTTTTTTTATTTTATTCGAATAACAAGCAATTTTTCAAGCTCCATCTGCAACTACTGTGCGCGCCGGTGTTTCGGATATTAAAAAGGAGAAAAGAAAAAAAAAATGGGACGGAAGCCGGAGCCTCTTTCGAGTGCGTTTGCGAAGCGGGACAAGGATGAACCGGCGGAGATACAGAATCGAGTCGGCCGATATTGCAGGGATGAAACGCCGCAGGGTGGGAGTATTAGCTTCGATCCTCCGGCTCGGAGCGAACGTTGCTGAAATAAGAAAAAAAAAGATGTCCAAAGCGCCAAAAAAGAGTGGAGCGAACGGATAATAAAAAGAAATTCGAGTCTACCGGTGGCGACGAGACGGAGGGGGTAAAAGACCGAAAAAAAATCCACCTCGTCCGGCGACTACGGAGCGCAGCGGCGCGGAATTTTATCCGTTATTACGGGCTTCGGCGGCCGAGATGGGGCGAACCTCACCCCCGTTTTACAATCCTCCGCGCGCTACGTTCAAAGTACAAATGCATAATATAGTACACATTTTCCACACACACGTCGAATGGGGGCATCGAACTCCAGAGGGAAATGCGGAAAATTGTCTTGTAAGGCGAACGTCCCAATTACTGACCACCTAAGCTCCGGATTGCGTTGGGAATGAAAGAAGATTGTTAAAAATAGTGGACGTAGCGAAATAACTGGCTTTACAGAAAAGAGTCTTTATTAATTAAAACAAGTATTATTTTATAAATAGCAGTAGTAGAGAGTTTATTAACAATACATGATATGTAACAGTTTTGTTTCTCATTATAGTGTTTTAATTAACCCTTAATCACACAGTACAACTTGGACTAATCATTTTATTTGATTCTGATAAAAACATCAAACGGATTTCAGAAACGTCACGACTTAACGAAACTGACAAGGAAATTGATTGCGCAAGTTTGTTTCTCGCAGGTTACGAGATAAAACTCTGAAAGTCGACTATTTTGTAATATTTTGTCAGCTTGTTTAATCGCTTGATGCACACAATGAAGGATGTAAAAAAAATCATTATTTCGGACACACATAGAATTTTTTATAGTAGATAATACAATTACCGGTCAGTAATTGAATATGGCCCGCATTCACGGGCCATATTCACCACTTTTACCCCACTCGTTTCCCATCACATTATAAAATTTTGAGCCCTATGCTTGTTCAATCACGGGATGCACAATATAAAGGATGTAAAAAAATGATTATGACGGACATACATAACATTTTTTATAGTAGATAATATGATTAACGGTCAGTAATTGGGCCACGGTCAATAATTGGGCCGTTCACCTTAGGGAAAATGATAGTCGTGGTAATTTACGGACCGCATTCACGGGCCATATTCACAACTTTTACCCCACTCGTTTCCCATCACATTATAGAATTTTGAGCCCGATTCTTGTTCAATCACATGATGCACAATATACAGGATGTAAAAAATGATCATGCCGGACGTACATAGAATTTTTTATAGTAGATAATGATTAACGGTCAGTAATTGGGCCACGGTCAATAATTGGGCCGTTCACCTTCGGGAAAGATGATAGTCGTGTTAATTTACGGACCACATTCACCACTTTTACCCTACTCGCTTCCCATCATATTACAGAATCTTATGGCTCGAATTATCGTCGTTTCTGTACAAAATAAAAATAAAATCTCCCATTTAAGATAAGTTTTTTTGGAAACGCTTTACAGTCAAATTTTTTTTATTTTCCCCTTAAGACCCGATATAACTTTCGAGTATCGCCCTTATCCCCATTTTTATTATTCCGAGCGGCACTAAAGCTCGGTCTGAGCTCCTCGTTTCTTCTTATTTCCCAACATTCGCCGATGTTCGATGCTTTTAATCCTAGGGAGGATACCCAGCCGAACGGGTCGTCCTCGTGATTCGGGGAGCGTTTTCCCTTCGTTCGCTCGTTCGCTCCTTATCGGATCGTCCGCGAGTTCGCTTTTGGCATCGTCCGAAAAGTACCCTGGCGAGTGCTCCGGGACTATTTCGATGTATCCGCAGATACGGGGCGTTTTACTCGACGGGGTTGCTGAAGACCGCACGAGGAAGGTCCTGTTTCCCTCTGGTAGCCGGCAAAGCACGTAGTTCCACTTCCACGCTTTCATTTCCCAGGCCAGAAGTGAACGATGGCCGGGGCGAAAGCGAGGGACGCCGGATTCGGGAAAACTGGAGAGGACTCCCTTAGCGGGTCGAGCGTCTCTGCAGAGGCATCGGAAATGGCAGGGAAAGAACGAGACATAAATGAGGCGGGAAAGAGAGGTAGAAAAAAAAGGATCGGAAAGAACATCGGCGAACTAGGATTTGGCAAAACGTGCGGCCCGAAGCGAGAATCCTTGGCTCTTCGAAGAAGCTCTCCGGTTTTCGTCGGAGCCTGCGGGAAGACGTCGGATGGAGCGATATGGCGAGGTCCGAGCTCATAGGGGTGAGTGGGGCAAAATGGCACACCGGGGTAAAACGGGGTAATGAGACAAAACGCAATTCTCCAATAACTTTTGAATGGTGGCGATGGCGTTAGGTGAGGCAAAACGGGTTTGAAAATCTGCATGTATCGTTGGGACAAAAATGGGGCATACAAAAATTATTGGAAAATTGCGTTTTGCCCTCACTGTCAGGTTTTGCGGGACACTCGCCATATCGCATGGAGCGATATGGCGAGGTCCGAGCTCATAGGGGAGGGCGGGCAAAATGGCACACCGGGGTAAAATGGGATGATAAGACATAACGCAATTCTCCAATAACTTTTGAATGGTGGCGATGGCGTTAGGTGAGACAAAACGGGTTTGAAAATCTGCATGTATCGTTGGGACAAAAATGGGGCATCCAAAAATTATTGAAAAATTGCGTTTTGCCCTCACTGTCAGGTTTTGCGGGACACTCGCCATATCGCATGGAGCGATATGGCGAGGTTCGAGCTCATAGGAGAGGGCGGGCTAAATGGCACACCGGGGTAAAATGGGATGATAAGACATAACGCAATTGTTCAATAATTTTTGGATGGTGGCGATGGTGGGTTTGAAAATTCAGATGTATCGTTGGGACAAAAATGGGACATGCAAAAATGATTGGAAAATTGAGTTTTGTCCTCATTGTCCCGTTTTGCCCCGCTGTGCCATTTTGCCCCGGTCGTAATTTCGTCAGCCTCGGCATCCGTAAAAGAGCAGAAGTGTTCGCCGGCTGTTCGGAAACCACAATGTCGCCTACGAAGAGCGACCCAGGACGTTCCCTACGAGATAGATTGCGATCTTCACGCTTTAAGCCTCAGGTACAGTCCGAGCCTCAAATCGATCTCACTTTTTTGAGGTCATATCTATGCATACGCCGGACATCGGTTTAATAAGAGGTAGAGAAAGAGAGAAAAAATTTGACGGACATGTTTTTTCATAAATCATGGCCTGTCGATAATGATAAATCTATTTTTGGTTTTTCCTTTCCGCCGATTGCAATTTGGTGAACCTTTTTTTCTCTTATGATGAATATTCACGACTTCATCGTTACTAATTTTTAATAATATTCCTCATATATTGATATCAATTAATCGATACTGTTGTCACTAATTTTTCTAATTAAAAAAATTAAATTAATATATTGATATAGGGTAGAGCGGGGCAAAATGGGGCAATGGGTCAAAACGTAATTTTCCAATAATTTTTGGATGCCCGAATTCGCCCTGTCGGATACATCAGGCTTTTCTGCCCAGTTTTGCCACCTGGTCCGAACTAAAAATTATTGGAAAATTTAGTTTTGCCCAAAAATCCCATTTTGCCCCGCTCTCCCCTATGGATGTATCAAAATAATGTGATAGTCTATTCTGTATGTGAAAAATGAGTGCGATATCTATATAATCGGTAGAGTCTTGACGATATAATTTCATGTCACGAGGAAGTTTTTTCAAGGGTCGATTCGGAACCTCGTCGAGTGAAGATAGCGCAGGTATAAGAGTCAGAGGGCTGGAGATACTTGATCTCGATGCCGTGCGGATGCGGAAAAACCGGGAGATCGCGGAGTCGCAATTTCCTGCGGGTTCTCATCCTCTCGCCCTCTCCGGCGAGAGTAACCAACCGCCATCTTATTCCTGCCGGAAAGAGTATCCTGGCGCGAGAGGATTCTATATATCCGAGGGGATGGTTTCTATCCGCCTTAACCGGCTGGAAGCGGGATAGCGCCAAGAGGGACGAGAAAACTAAAAGCACTGTTTGCCGCCCGCTGGAGAGAGTTGCCAGTTTTCTCCCGAGTCTCCCAGTCTCCATCGATTATAAATGTATTAAAATCCGCTCGTTCGGTTCGCGGAACTTTACATCGGAGCTTCCGATGACCGCACGACCGCGAAGCTCCGGGCGATCCAACAAACAAATTTTACTCCTCTCGTGATAAACCAATCAATTTGCAAACCCTTTTCGCCTACACAAGATTTGGAAAAAAAATATACGAACGCGGCTCGATGGGTCCGAACGACAATTAAACAAATATATTTAAAAAACGACTCTCCACCTGACGGTTTTTCACAGTGCGATCGAAAATTGAGCCCGCGGTACTCAGGTGATGGAGTTTTCACCCCCCGAGGCGCTGTTGAATTCACTATCGTCGACAGTACACGCGTCGTACCCAGTAAAAAAAGGTTGGGCTTTTTACAACAACTTGTTGTCCGCAAATGTCCACAATTTTTTGTTTGTTAATTTTCCGATCGCACCATCCGGCTTCTAGTTTTACAAACAAAAGTAGAAACTGAAATTGTTGATAATATGTTATAGGGGAGAGCGGGGCAAAATGGGGCAACGGGGCAAAACGGGGTTTTTGGGCAAAACTAAATCTTCCAATCATTTTTGAATCAGACAAGGTGGCAAAACTGAGCAGAAAAGCCTGATGTATCCGATAGGGCGAATTCGGGCATCCAAAAATTATTGGAAAATGACGTTCTGCCCAAAACCCCGTTTTGCCCCGTTGCCCCATTTTGCCCCGCTCTACCCTATAAAGGGACAAGTTTTGTATATTCAAGCATTGACAAACGAGTTTGTCACTTATTTAACAACATTATTTTTACGAATTATTTTGAAATTATTTAAAAATAGGAAACTTTGTATTTCTATTTTACGAAATTATTTTTTACTGTGTATAATTAATTCGTGCATTGAATTTTACGAATCTTCTGCTGTAAATACTAACAATACTCAAAAAACGACAATAAATGAGGACGACGTCAACGACTAATATTTTCTAAATAAGAGAAAAAAATTAATCATGGTTATTACATTAAATCCTTGATTAATCTCGACCTTTGTGTGTATTTTCCAATTTCAGGGAATCATTGTTTGTTGTATTTCCAGCCGTAATACGGGCCAAATGGGATAATATTGTGATATGTTAAATTAAAAGATGTCGTTTAATTCAGGCATGAGTACGTCATTACAGTCATTAGAATATAAAAATACAACAAATATAAATAAACACATATGTTGTAAATATATCAAAGTATGTTACTTAAACCAGCGCAATATTACGAAAATCATTTATAAGTTTTTCGTTCTCGTTCCGTCATCATTCATAACATTCTCGTAGGCGGAATCGAGTTAACGTTTGCATGTATAGCAAAAATTTGCATGGACTGATAAACAAATGAGCGATATGACAATACACTGTGAATAAAAACTCGACAACCACAGAGGACGAAAAAATTATGAAAGGATTTCGCAATAGTGAGCACATACATAACATATTTTCATATATGTATATCATACATATATTTTTTTATTTATACATTCCGAAGAAGATATAAACGATATATCTGAAGATGTCGAACTCTGTAGGGTAGAGCGGGGCAAAATGGGGCAACGGGGCAAAACGGGGTTTTGGGCAAAACGTCATTTTCCAATAATTTTTGGATGCCCAAATTCGCCCTA
>JAPYZC010005841.1:0-15835 GCA_030522665.1 Ichneumoninae sp. A BG-2022a | reverse complement strand
TTTTGAGATAAATTGAAAGTGACATACCGACCGAAAAAAATTATTTTTGAATATTTTTGATATGAATGGTAATTTTTTCAAGTCGAAAAATTCAAAAAAATAATGTTTTTTCAAAGTTCATCTAAAACTGCAACTTTTTTGTCTGAAACATTTTTCTGTGTAATTGAATCCTTTCAAGATACAACGATCTTTAGAAAATTTTGAAATTTCGAAAAACTCAAAACAATGCGATCCAAAAATTCTGAAAAAATTTACATAAATCCTTTTATGTAATTACATAATTTGACAAAATTTACATTTTTTTGGGAGTGGACAACTTTTTGACCGTTCGAAACCGGATGGAATGCCTCATATGTAAACAGTACATACGTATATATACACTATATACTGTATATATATGAATACATACACAACATATATGTATACGTACATATATATATATATATATATATATATATATAAACCCATACATACATATGTATCAACATGCATCGAAAACTATGGGTAGTGGTGGGTGGGGGGGGGGGGGGGGGGGGGGGGGGGGGGGGGGGGGGGGGGGGGGGGGGGGGGGGGGCCCCCCCCCCCCCCGCGGGCCGGGGGGGGGGGGGGGGGGGGGGGGGGGGGGGGGGGGGGGGGGGGGGGGGGGGGTAGAATTGAAACGAGAGGGAAAAGCGACGGTAGCCGAGGACGGAGGAGCGAGGAAGGTGAGCACGGAGGGAAGGTTACCCGTTGCGAGGCTCGGCGATGGCAGCGCGAGGGAGGCGCGAGGTGGTGAAAGAGGCCAACGGGAAGCCATATTGATTTCCCTATGTTTCCCCCGTGTTGTTACTATAGCGCCCGGCGAGGGCGCGATGAAGAGTATACGCGAAACGAGAGGCCGCTGCACCCGCCGTCATCCCCTTAACGCTCCCGAGGCCGCGTCCGCACTCGCCCAGCTGTAGACCCTCTTCGAATATATATATGTATATATATATATATGTATATATATACACATATATGTATGTATGTATGTATGTATGTATGTATGTATGTATGTATGTATGTATGTATGTATGTATGTATGTATGTATGTACGTATGTATGTATGTATGTATGTAGGGGAGAGCGGGGCAAAACGGGATGATGAGACAAAACGCAATTTTCTAATAACTTTTGGATAGTTGCGATGGTGGTTTATTATGCAAAACGGGGTTGAAAATCCTAATCTATCGCTGGGACAAAATGGGGCATCCTAAAATTATTGAAAAATTGAGTTTTGCCCTCAAAGTTCCGTTTTGCCCTGCTCTCCCCTATGCATGTATGTATGTATGTATGTATGTATGTATGTATGTGTGTGTATGTATGTATGTATGTATGTGTGTGTATGTATGTATGTATGTATGTATGTATGTATGTATGTATGTATGTATGTATGTATGTATGTGTGTATGTGTGGGGGGGGGGGTGTTTTATATATAGGAAAAGTCGCTCTTCTATCCCCGAACCTCTTTCCACGGTCGGTCCAACCAGGTCGCCGTTCGCTACTGTAAACTCTAACGCGAGACGATTTTCCTCTCTCGCTTGTATCCTTTTCATTTTTTTCTTTTCGGCGCTCGATGCTGGTCGAGAAGGAAGCGGTGATTTTTTTTCGGGAGGAGAGTTTACCGTGTAGAAATAATCTGGGCTAAGGTAGAGTCGCTGTAGATCCGTGGTGTGTAGACGGACAATGTAGATCTCGACGATAACTGTTGAACGGAGCTGGGCAGTACTTGAGGTGCTGAGTACTTGTTTGGGTACTTCAAGTGCGAACTTGAAATCTTCGGATACTTTTTGGTACTTCGAGTTCGAACTTGAAGTCCTCGAGAACTTTTTGATACTTCGAGTCCGAATTTGAAGTTCTCAAGTACTTTTTGGTACTTCAGGGCCGAACTTGAAGTCCTCAAGTACTTTTTTGTACGTCAAGTCCGAATTTGAAGTTCTCAAGTACTTTTTGGTACTTTAAATCCAAACTTGAAGTCCTCAAGTATTTTTTGGTACTTCAAGTCCGAATTTGAAGTCCTCGAGTACTTTTTGGTGCTTCAAGTCCGAAATTGAAGTACCGAGTACTTGTTTGGTTAGTTCAAGTCCGAATTTGAAGTCCTCGAGTACTTTTTGGTACTTCAAGTCCGAACTTGAAGTCCTCAAGTACTTTTTGGTACGTCAAGCCTGAAGTCGAAGTTCTCAAGTACTGTTTCGTACTTCAAGTCCTCAAGTACTTCTTGGTACTTCAAGTCCGAACTTGAGGTCCTGAAGTACTTTTTGGTACTTTAAGTCCAAACTTGAAGTCCCCAAGTACTTTTTGGTTCTTTAAGTCCGAACTTGAAGTCCTCAAGTATTTTTTGATACTTTAAGTCTGAACTTGAAGTCGTCGAGTACTTTTTGGTACTTCAAGTCCGAACTTGAAGTCCTCAAGTACTTTTTGGTACTTCAAGTACTTTTTTACGTTTACCAGTACCAAGTACAAGTAATTTTTGAGTAGACGCTCGCATTACGGATACTCGATGATTTGCGTGACATCCAGTTTCTGTCAATATATTATCTGTCGTTTATCTTTCGAAATCTATGTAGACTTCGATCTATGTAGATTCGAGTCGGCAGGCTATAGACTTTGATAGTACGTGCTATAAAGTTTGTCTACTATAAACTACTATCTACGTACGCCCATGTCGACTTCAGTCCATAAAGTCTATGTTGACTTATATGTAGAGTTTATGTAAACTTCTATGTAGATTTTATGCAAAATTCTATGTAGAGTTCATGTAGACTTCTATGCGGAGTTTATGTAAACTCCGTATATCGTTCTTCATTAAAGTTGAAAATTCAAATTTTCACATCGCTTCCTCATTAAAGTTAAAAATTCAAATTTTCACATCGCTTCCTCATAAAGTCGAAAATTCAAATTTTCACATCGCTTCCTCATTAAAGTCGAAAATTGAAACTTTCATATCGCTTCCTCACTAAAGTTGAAAATTGACATTTTCACATCGCTTCCTTATTAAAGGTGAAAATTAAAATTTCCCCATCGCTTCCTCATTGAAGTTGAAAATTGAAATTTTCATATCGCTTCCTCATTAAAGTTGAAAATTCAAATTTTCATATAGCTCCCTCATTAAAGTTGAAAATTCAAATTTTCATATCGCTCCCTCATTAAAGTTAAAAATAAAAATTTTCACATCCCTTCCTCACTAAACTTGAAAATTCAAATTTTCACATCGCTTCCTCATTAAACTTGAAAATTCAAATTTTCACATCGCTTCCTCATTAAAGTTGAAAATTCAAATTTTCATATCGCTCCCTCACTAAACTTGAAAATTCAAATTTTCACATCGCTTCCTCACTAAACTTGAAAATTCCAATTTTCACATCCCTTCCTCACTAAACTTGAAAATTCAAATTTTCACATCGCTTCCTCACTAAACTTGAAAATTCAAATTTTCACATCGCTTCCTCATTAAAGTTAAAAATTCAAATTTTCACATCCCTTCCTCACTAAACTTGAAAATTCAAATTTTCACATCGCTTCCTCATAAAAAAAAAGTGTACTCCACACTCACATACTCCATTAATCTTATTTTTATTTCCGTCGATCGATTAGCGAGCAACGAGTCCATCGCGTGACGAGAAGCGATAAAAACAATCACTTTGGGCCGTCGTAATTACGTGAAATAAATTGGATCGTTAGCGAAACGAAAGGTGGAATCACATTACGGAAAATGTTTCGAAGGGGATGCCCGATCGGCAAACGGATTCCGACCGCATTAATTCTCACGGCTGTTCGGCCTCTCGCGTTACCGATGGAAAACATGAAATATGACGTTTTGACCGGGCACGATGTGCGCCAGGGTGGTCCAGCGTGGTTCAGGGAAGCATTAACGGGGCTTCGTGTCTCTCGTCATTACCACCTCGAAGGGTACGCACCCTTGCGGAAGGAAGACCGAGAGAGGATTATCTGACGCACGGTCAGACTGTTGTGGGAATAATGTCAGCCGCGCAAGCGTTCCTCGACGACTCCAAATTTTGGCGAAAGGCACGGCGAGGCAACTTCCGGTTCGAGACTTGGCGGGGAAAAATTATTATTAAGTTTGTTACAATAATTATTGTCATTAAGTTCGGGATCAATAAGAGAAAATTGCAAACACTTGTTGATGGTATAAAAATCTGAAAAAATGTTAAGGGACTGAAAAGATTCATTTTGCATAATAATAATTCGGAAATGTTATTAACAAATCGATAAAAAATGAGCAAACTGTACGAAACCACGAAATTGTTAATTTAAACTAAATTTTTTTTATATACTGTTATGTCAGCCGCGCAAGCGTTCCTCGACGACTCCAACGAGCCGACGGTTATTGCGGCCGAAACGCTTCCATTTTGGCGAAAGGCACGGCGAGGCAACTTCCGGTTCGAGACTTGGCGGGGAAAAATTATTATTAAGTTTGTTACAATAATTATTGTCATTAAGTTCGGAATCAATAAGAGAAAATTGCAAACACTTGTTGATGGTTTAAAAATCTGAAAAAATGTTAAAGGTACTGATTCATTTTGCATAATAATAATTGCATAAGGTACTGATTCATTTTGCATAATAATAATTCGGAAATGTTATTAACAAATTGATAAAAAATGAGCAAACTGTACAAAACCACGAAATTGTTAATTTAAACTACATTTTATTTATATACTGTTATCTGAATTTGTTGTGTAAAAGGGCATGGCCCGTAAATAAATGAATAAATAAATAAATAAATGAAATAAAGAGGGTCGACAAATCTCTCGGAAACCTAACTTTTTGGTGAAACGAAAATGAGTCGTGAATTTTTGTGAATACGTATGAATTTTTTCAGATTTTTTAATTCGTTTTGGATTTTTTTCTTTTTATTTGGGAATAATGTATAGAAAGTCACAGAATTCAGAGTGAATTTAATCATCTGAAAAAATTCATACATGTTCAGAAAAATTGACGAATCATTAATATTTTTTTAAAAGTTAGGTTTTCGCGGAAATTTCTTGAACAATTCTATTTTTCATCAATATTTTGATAACATTTTGGAATTATTATTATGCAACATTAACCTTTTGAGAATCTTTTGAAAAAATCAAGAAACTTTATAAGTTTCTTGATTTTTTCAGATTTTAATACCATCGACAAGTGTTTGCAATTTTCTCTTATTTATTTATGCAATTATAACTTATAATAAACTTAATAATAATTTCTCCCCGCCAAGTATTAATTTTGCATAATAAAAATTCCGAAATATTATTAACAAATTGATGAAAAAAAATTGGGTAACAAATTTCCAGGAAAATCATTTTTTTTAACGAATATGATTCGTTCATTTTTTTAAAGACGTATGAATTTTTTCAGATTCTTTAATTTGCTTTGAATCTTGTGTTTTTTTTCGTATAAACAAAATCAAATTCATAGCAAATTTAATAACATTTTGGAATTAGTATTATGCAAAATTAATCTTTTCATTACCTTTAATATGCATTTTTTAAATAGATTTTTATACTATCGAGAAGTACTTGAAATTTTCTCTTATTTTTTCTCGAACTCATGCGACATGAGTTGCGAAGCGACATAGCTATCTTAAATCGGAGGAAATAGAAAAAAAAATTGCGAGAGAATTTGGCAAGAAAATTACACAAAAAAATGTATCAGGTATTCCATACCAAATCGAACTGGGTGTGACATTTTAGATCTAGGATTTGGCCGGAGATTTTTTATATGTTTGGACTAAGTCTCAAAAGGACTCAGATATTTTTTTTTATTTTTTGGGATTGTTTGTAATTATTTGTGATTAAAAGAATGAATTTGTTGATCGTGACGATCATAAAATCTAAAAAAAATGCTGAAAATTACGAAAATGCGTGTGCGTCATTTATATTTGGGAGAGATTTTTTATATTTATTTGTTAGGAACGATTTTTGCAGAGATGTTCATGAAAGATTCAATTTTTACCAATAATTGGAAACATTTTATTATTCGTACAAAAAAAATCTTAAATGTATGACAATAGTACGCTGCATGGTTTGCAATTTGATTTAGTTCAGTGCCGATTTTCAGGGGTCGCTTAAACCCCGTGACTAGAAGTCGGTCGATATCTATTCGATATTATCAACGGGACAAAATATTACATTTTTTATCAAACACGAAAAACGCAACACTGTAAAAAAAAATTCGTATGAAATTTAATGTTTTTTGTTTTTATACAAAAAATGGTATATTAAATTTCATGTACAATTGTGACGAAAAGTTAATGTTCAGTGTATTGAAATACAATACATAAATACATAAAAACATTGCAAATACTTTGTTTTTAATCATTTTCTTTACTTTTAGTATAAAAGTACTTTAATTTTTGTAATTTACTTCAATTTCAATGAAAAAGTGTATACATTTTTCATCACAATTGTATATTAAATTTACATTTTTAAAAAACTTTATGTAAAAACTACCTATACATTGTAAAAAAAATTATTTGCAAATTAATGAACGGTATTAGAAGCTTTTTTCACATAAACCGTTTCTAAAATTTAAAACACACGTGCGTTGCAATTTTACATAAAAATTTAAATTTGTAATTAAAATTTGTTGTACATTTCACGCAAAAGATTTGTAATTTTGCTCTCCGATATTTCAATTTTACATAAAAAAGTACCTCAATCTTCAATTAACGTAAGTAACGTAATCAAATTTCAAGTTCCGGTGCCTCAAATTTACAACGTAAAAAAAATACGTAAAAAAATAACAAAAACCACACAAAAAGTGATACCAATCAGCGAATGAGCTCTTTCCGCAGAGACTTCACAAAAAGCCGTCCATTCACCGGCTTTCCTCGTCCGCTTAACTGCCCCAAGAAAAATCATTTATTTGACGGCCACCGTTTATTTGGTTTAAGTAAAATATGTATTTGATTGAAATACATATTTATTTCACTTAAGTAATTATTTACTTAATTTAAATAAATATTTATTTCTCTTAAGTAATTATTTACTTAATTTAAATAAACATTTATTTAAATCAAATAAACATTTGACCGATTTTTGCCGATTTACTCCAAATAATCAATGTCCCCGCCGGAAAACTCGCTGGCCTCCTCGTCCGCTCAGCCGCACCAAGAAAAATCATCTATTTGACGGCCACCGTTTATTTGGTTTAAGTAAAACATGTATTTGATTGAAATACATATTTATTTAATTTAAGTAACTCTTTACTTGATTTAAATAAATATTTATTTCACTTAAGTAATTATTTACTTAATTTAAATAAATATTTATTTCACTTAAGTAATTATTTACGTAATTTAAATAAATATTTATTTAATTCAAACAAACATTTGACCGATTTTCGCCGATTTACTCCCAATAATCAATGTCCCCGCCGGAAAACTCGCTGGCCTCCTCTTCCGCTCAGCCGCACCAAGAAAAATCATTTATTTGACGGCCACCGTTTATTTGGTTTAAGTAAAACATGTATTTGATTCAAATACATATTTATTTAATTTAAGTAACTGTTTACTTAATTAAAATAAATATTTATTTAATTTAAGTAATTATTTACTTAATTAAAATAAATATTTATTTCACTCAAGTAATTATTTACCTAATTTAAATAAATATTTATTTAAATCAAATAAACATTTGACTTCAACGAAATAAACGATGGCCGTCAAATAAATTATTTTTCTGGTTGCCTTTTCTGGTTCTGAAGATTGATCGGAATCAATTTTTCCCGTCGCTGCGGAACGATCTTCGATTACCGATTTTCGCCGATTTACTCCCAATAATCAACGTCCCCGCCGGAAAACTCGCTGTCGTTGCTGTCGCCGGAAGTGCTGGAGGCGTCGCTCCAGGAGACAATCCCCGAATCGACGTCCCAGTCGCTCTCGAAGTCGTCTTCCCACTCGCTGTCGGTGCCGCTTCGCGACGAGGTCGATTGGGCGTCGTCGTGATCGGCGTGTCGATCGGGTCTGGCGATCGGCGCCGGTTGGTCGCGTTTGTGGACCGGAAGTCCGACGCTCCTCCGCGGCCAAGGATCCTGGGGGCTGTTGTCGACCTCGTCCCAGAGATCGGGAAAGACCGACCGGATGGCGGCGAACGTGGCCAAGCAACCGGTAAGACGTCTTCGTTGGACCGGATGAGAGACCTGCGAGATTTCCTGCCAAGGGTCGTCGGCGCGGCAGGCGCGATCGACTCTGTCCGGCCAGTTTCGTTGGGAGTTCTCGACGTCCCACAAGTCGGGCAGGATCTCCTGAACTGGGCAGAAACTGGGCAAAAACCGGCCGATCGTCGCGCCTTGATCGTCCAACTGACGGCGAGAAATTCCAGCCAACTGGCCGAGGTAATCGCGTTGTTGGGCCGCGAGTTTTATGCTGGTGTGTTGGATTCTGTTGGAGGCGTTGTAGGGACCCAACGTCAGTCTGCTTTCCTGGGAATCCTGAGTGGCGTTGTCCAACGGACCCCACACGCCCAGGGAGAAGGATTGGAAAGTCGCGACGCTTGACGTTATGTAACTCATTGCTGGATCCTGGATGACCTGGTGGCTGGGGTTGATGCGGGTGGTTCCTTTTCCTGCGCAGAAGAGACGATGGTCGAGATCAGGATCATGATTGGTTCGTCACAGATTCCTGGCAAAACGTGCTGAAGCGGTTGGCGAGATGTTAGGTCAAGGTGCGATGCGAGGATTTGGAATCGGAAGACGTTGGGAAAGGGAATTTGCGTTTGTGATGTGCGTTACAATGATGAAGATCAAGATCAGGATTAAGATTGGTTCCTTACAGATTACTGGCAAGAGCGCGTTGGGGAAATTCTGAGCGATGGTTGGCAAGATGTTAGGTCAAGGTGCGATGCAAGGCTTTGGAAATTGGGAAACGGGAATTTTGTGTTTGTGATGTGCGTTACAATGATAAAGATTAAGATCAGGATGAAGATTGGTTCGTTACAGATTCATGACAAAACGTGCTAAAGCGGTGGGAAAATTTTGAGCGATGGTTGGCAAGGTGTTAGGTCAAGGTGCGATGCGAGGATTTGGAATCGGAAGACATTGGAAAAGGGAATTTGCGTTTGTGATGTGCGTTACAATGATGAAGATCGAGATCAGGATCAAGATTGGTTCGTTGCAGATTCCTGGCAAAATGTGCCAACACGCCGGAGAAGTTTTGGGCGATGATTGGCAAGATGTTAGGTCAAGGTGCGATGCGAGGCTTTGGAAACGAGAATTCTGAGTTTGTGATGCGCGTTACAATGATGAAGATCAAGATCAGGATCATGATTGGTTCGTTGCAGATTCCTGGGAAAATGTGCCAAGGCGCCGGGAAAGTTTTGAGCGATGGTTGGCAAGATATTAGGTCAAGGTGCGATGCGAGGCTTTGGAAACGGGAATTCTGAGTTTGTGATGTTCGTTACAATGATGAAGATACCGATCAGGATCAAGATTGGTTCCTTACAGATTCCTGGTAATTCCGGGGAAGTTTTGAGCGATGGTTGGCAAGATGTTAGGTCAAGGTGCGATGCGAGGATTTGGTATCTGAGGACATTGGAAAAGGGAATTTTGCGTTTCTGACGTGCATTACAATGATGAAGATCAAGATCAGGATTATGATTGGTTCCTTACAGATTCCTGGTGCTGGAGAAGTTCTCAGAGATGATTGGCAAGATGTTAGGTCAAGGCGCGATGCGAGACTTTGGAAACGAGAATTCTGAGTTTGTAATGTGCGTTACAATGATGAAGATCAAGATCAGGATCAAGATTGGTCCATTACAGATTCCTGGTAATTCCGGCTATAATTGAGCGATGGTTGGAAAGATGTTAGGTGAAGGTGCGATGCGAGGATTTGGAATCTGAGGACATTGGGAAAGGGAATTTTGCGTTTGTGTTGTGCGTTACAATGATGAAGATCAAGATCAGTATCAAGATGGGTTCCTTATAGACTCCTGGTAAAGGCACGTGCCAAGGCGCTGGGGAAGTTCTGCGAGATGATTGGCAAGTTAGGTCAAGGTGCGATGCGAGGATTTGGAATCTGAGGACATTGGGAAAGGGAATTTTGCGTTTGTGATGTGCGTTACAATGATGAAGATCAAGATCAGTATCAAGATGGGTTCCTTACAGATTCCTGGCAAAGGCGTGTGCCAAGGGATGATTGGCAAGATGTCAGGTCAAGGTGCGATGATTGGCTGCGAGGGCTTTGGAATCTGAGGACTTTGGGAAAGGGAATTCTGAACGGGAATTTATGATAAAGATCAAGAGCAACATTCGATCGTAATACTTGGTTGGCAAAGGCCAACCGCTAGACGTTTGGTCAAGGTGCGATTTTTTTTACATTCAAAGTTTGAAATGTTCCTTCGCATTTGACATTTAGCAATCAAAATCTAAAATCTTCTTTAAAAAAAAATCTTTATCCAATGATTTAACTTAGTATTTTTAACTCCACCTTTACAATTTGGCATTTTGCAATGAAAATTTTCAAAAATTTGTCCTAAAAATTGAATTCCTTTCCGTTAACACCTTCCCAAGTATTTTGACTGCAGGACATTCATACAATAATTCTTAACATTAAAATTTGGACGTAAAAACGTGTTAAATTTCCGAAAAAAAATTCTTAAAATTAACATTTGGGCGTAAACATGTATTTAATTTCCGGAAAAAAAAATTGGCGATCAAGTTTGCCAAAACTTACCGTTTTCGCGAATCAACACCACGACTCTTCGCTCCGTTGAGAATGTTGGCAATTCCTTGACGCTTGATGGGTCTCTTTGGAGCGATCGTCTTTGAGCTTCTGTCTTCGACCTCGGTCAGTTCGCAACTACGAGCAATCGAAAAAGTCAGTGATTGACTTTTAAATGTCTGCGTCGGCGACGCCTCGACGGAAATCCGAGCAATCTGCGGAAACTCTCGCAGCCAATCGGTGCCCTCTTTTGGGGCGAGCTTCGAGCCGATTGCCGGAAAGCCTTTGACGCTCCGTCGGGCATCGGCGTACCTGCGTAGCCTCCTTACCGGTCAACCGCGCGCCATCCTTAGCCGGTACTTTGCGCCCCATTGTTCTTGCTCTTTGGGCGCCTACCGAGAAATTGCCGCGATTGTCGCTGTTATTATACGAGTCGTAAAAGTTTTTCGATGTTGCGCCCTTTGTTTTCGCGATGACCGACATTGGGCCAGTTCGGGGGAATGAATTGGGTGACCATTTACAAAAAATTACCGTTTTGGTCATCATGCTGAGTCATTCCAACAGTCGATTTTCTGGTCTGTTCGGTCTAGACTGTTGGGAGGATTTTTCTATGTCGAGGAAAAAATTTAATTTAAAAAGGGTACTTTTTGTACTCGGAATTTACTACACATAGTTGTACCAAAAATTACCGTTTTGGCCATTTTGTTGTTGTTCCAACAGTCATTATTTTATTCTATTAATTGTGAACTCTTGCGAGGGTTTTTCAATGTTGAAGCAAAACATTAATTTTTAAAGAAAAAAAAAATTAATAATTTAAAAAAGGGTACTTTTTTTACTCAGCATTTTCAATAGATACTTATTCAAAAAAATTACCGTTTTAGCCATTATGTTGTTTCTATTAATTGTAAACTGTGGCGAGTATTTTTTAACATTAACGGAAAAAATATATTAAAAAAAGGATGTTGTATTATTGGAGTGTCACGTTCTGGGTATTTGTATTGGGTATTTATACTATATATTACGATATTGGGTCAAGATTGCCGTTCTAAGCTAATAATTGAAATGAAAACATTAAAATGAAATTTGAGTTAAATTTAGGTTAAAAATGAACAATAGGCTAAATTAATGATTAATAGATTTATTGATAACTAAATCTAGGCTAAAAATTTATAAATTTGTCATATAAAAGACAAGCAATGATCATAAAATATGATAAATAAAAATAATATATGTCTAAAAATAATTGGGAAATTGGTGATATTTTTAGACATTTTAAAATATATAAAACAAGAGCTGGACAGTGTGTGAAGTTTTATGTATTTGAAATACAGATTTTCAATACTTAAATACTTCTCTGGTATCTGCAGTATTTTTGGGGACAATTAATTATAAAATACAAAACATTTTTATGCCCACCTCCACATTTGAATTTAAAAAAATGATAGCGCGAATATCTGCAACCAAAATCCTTGAAAGAGGTTAACAGAAAGGAAGATAATTTTTATACAAAATTTTTGAAAAATTTCATTGCAAAATGCCAAATTACAAATGTGGAGTTGAAAATACAAAATCAAATAATTACATAAAGATTAAAAAGAAGAAAATTTTCGATTTCGAATGTAAAAAAATCTTAAATATGTAATGCAAACATCATAATGAATGGCAAATATGGAAAAGTGTCAGATGTTAAAAAATATCGGATGTCAAAATAAAAAAACAGTTTGAGCTGAAAATAATGACAAATGTCGAATGTGAAATTTAATTACAAAGAATGAAATTGAAATTTCATTGACTCTTACGACATATTTTACGCAGTACTCAAACGAAGTATTATCAATATATTTTAAGTACAAAAAGTATTTTGTATTTTAGATATTTTTTACTATTTTTCCCAACTCTGTGTAGAAACAGTGTCGATTGTCGAATATCTCACACAATTGACATCAGTCAAAAAAATGTCAAAATTGAAACTTAATCAGATAGAAATATAAATTGAAATTTCATTCACTTTTACGGCGTATTTTAGAAAGTACTTATCAATGTATTTTACGTACAAAAAGTATTTTGTATTTAAAATAAATGTATAACACAAAATATTTAAAAAATATATAAAATATAATATAAATTAAAAATAAAATATTTTGTATTTTAGGTATCTTTTTTAGTATTTTGCCCATCTCTGTGTAAAAACAGTGTCGAAAAATTGAAACTTAATCAGATAAAAATAGAAATTGAAATTTCATTCACTTTTACGACGTATTTTAGGAAGTCCTAAAACGAAGTACTTATCAATGTATTCTAAGTACAAAAAGTATTTTGTATTGAAAATAAATTTATAAAACAAAATATTTTAAAAAATATAAAGAATAATATAATTTAAAAATAAAATGTTATGTACTTTAGTTATATTCGAATTGACACCAGTCAAAAAATGTCAAAATTGAAACTTAATCAGATAAAAATAGAAATTGAAATTTCATTCACTTTTACGACGTATTTTAGGAAGTCCCAAAACGAAGTACTTATCAATGTATTTTAAGTACAAAAAGTATTTTGTATTTAAAATAAATTTATAAAACAAAATATTTAAAAAATATAAAGTATAATATAAATTTAAAAATAAAATATTTTGTATTTTGTATTTTAGGTACTTTTTTTTAGTATTTTGCCCATCAAAATTGAAACTTAATCAGATAAAAATAGAAATTGAAATTTCATTCACTTTTACGACGTATTTTAGGAAGTCCTAAAACGAAGTACTTATCAATGTATTTTAAGTACAAAAAGTATTTTGTATTTAAAATAAATTTATAAAACAAATTATTTTAAAAATATAAAGTATAATATAAATTTAAAATAAAATATTTTGTATTTTGTATTTTAGGTATTTTGTATTTTAGGTATTTTTTTTTAGTATTTTGCCCAACTCTGTGTAGAAACAGTGTCGATTGTCGATTGTCTTTGCGCAGTTCGAATATCTCGCACACTTGGCACGATTCACTCGACGAAGTTTCAACGATCGGTTTCCGGAGCTCCGCGTTCCTGTCGATTGGTTCCACCCCGGCGTCGCCTCGCCGGTTGGATGTCCTCTCGATTTCTACCGGCGTGATTAGCGGCTGCGGCTAAGGCGACGTTTCTTCTCGCTTCCCTTTGAGCTTGGGCGGCCTGCAAGGCCCGCGCGTGATGACTGTTTATCACGACCGGCTGCGTGCATCCCTCGATCCCACACGGGCAAGGGTAGTGCACCATGTAAAACTCGTCGTTCGGCACTTGAGGCGCGCTCGGCAATTTTACCATCCTTACGTCGAGATCCTTTTTTGCACCTGCGAATTTTTTTTTTTTTTTTTTTACATTTTGTCGTCATCAAAAAATTTGGAAAATAATTCATCGTAAATTTGTGAACATTTTTTCTCAAATATATTAAACAAACGTATAACATTCGTTTTGTAAATTTATTTTTAAAAGATTCGCCATTTATAAATGGAAATTGTTGAAGTTTATAAAAATGTTATAATTTATTCCATTTTTTAGGTCCGTAACCTAATTTGACATTTTTATTGCGTACATAAAAAAAATATCGTAGAGAAACAAATTTCTACAATCTGACTTTCCGACTTTTTGGGCAAAATACCGTACCCTGTTCATACGAAAAGGTGTCAAAATTTTTTCTAGCAAAGTCAATTTATCACATTGAATTTTGTAATTCATTTTTTAAATATTTGTTTTATAAGGTTTACAATTCATAAACGAAAATGGATTAAGTTTAAAAAAAAAATTATTACACTTCTCAAGTTTATCGAAAATCTCATTTTTTAAATTTATTTGAAAAACAAACAAAAAATAATACAGACGAACAATTTTTTAGTCTGATTATCCGACTTTCTGGGCAAAAAATACCGTACACGTTTTCATCTCAAAAACGATGTAAAAATTCAGAAAATAATTCCGTGTAAATTTGTCTACATTTTTTCAAGCTAATTAAACCAACTTATCACATTAAATTTTGAAATTTATTTTATGAGATTTATAATTCATAAATGAAAATTGATTGTTTTTGAAAAATTTATTAAATGTTTCAAGTTTATCAAAAACCTCATTTTTCAAATTTGTTTGAAAAACAAAAAAAAATAATAATATGGACGAACAATTTTCTTGTCTTATTATCCGACTTTTTGGGCAAAATACCTTACACCTTTTCATCCGAGTCAAAAGGTATCAAAATTCAGATAAAAATGCCGTGTAAATTTGTCAACATTTTTTCAAGCAAATTAAACATACTTATCACATTAAATTTTTAAATTTATTGAAAAAACTATATATATTTTACACGATTCATAATTTATAAACGTAAAATGCTCAAGTTAAAAAAACCATTTCAATTAAAAAAAAAAAAATTATTTTCCAAGTTTACCAAAAATCTCATAAATTAAAAAAAAAAAAAGTATATAGAAGAGCAATTTTCTAGTCTGATTGTCCGACTTTTCGTACAAAATTCCACAAACAATTTCGATTCTCGACCGAACGAAAAAGCTTAAAAAAAAAAAAAAATGTCAGCTACTCACGAATAAAAAAATCGAAAATATTCGAGATGTCCCGCGTCGAGTTGGATTGATCGACTCTCTTCGAGGTTTTCCTTTGAGTGTCACTTTGTCGTCGCCGGGTTTGCCTCTTATAGCGAATTGGCCGTGGAAAATGTTTGCCCGGGTTTGGTCATTAACCCATTCGGCGACAGCAAAATTACCGTCCTTTCCCTTTCCGATGCCTTCGTTCAATAAGCGATCGGTTTTTCCCGTCGAGCGGCGCCTGCGGAATTTTTGTCCGATCCCTCATTGTTGCAATTGTTTGATCGTTTACCCAACGACACTGTCCCGATTGATGCACCAATTTACCGGGTTTATTGTGCCAATCTTTATATCTATAATACGCCGTCGAGACCTTGCGAATACATGAATATAGAGAGCACTAAAATACAAAGGCGTCTCTCACAATACCTGCTACGCTTCACAGTGGGAAGCCTTTTCCGCGTAAGGACAATGATCCGCATCGGCTTCAACCCTTCCGCGCACTTTCCACCCGGCTCCGTGCATTGTTTGTAACGGGTCTTTGGAGCCCTCGATAGAATACAGAGATTCAATTTAATACCAAGATCT